>JAAKFY010001011.1:10000-13728 GCA_011823955.1 Dissostichus mawsoni
AGGGAGACACGCTGGGGTCATTAGCCCGTCCTTTGGTGGTCTGTGAGCCGCCAAAGAGAGGTGATTTTCCCGGTCTCTCTCCTGGAGGTGTGAAATGAACAGAGTGCACATGTTAGGGAGACACGCTGGGGGTCATTAGCCCGTCCTTTGGTGGTCTGTGAGCCGCCAAAGAGAGGTGATTTTCCCGGTCTCTCTCCTGGAGGTGTGAAATGAACAGAGTGCACATGTTAGGGAGACACGCTGGGGGTCATTAGCCCGTCCTTTGGTGGTCTGTGAGCCGCCAAAGAGAGGTGATTTTCCCGGTCTCTCTCCTGGAGGTGTGAAATGAACAGAGTGCACATGTTAGGGAGACACGCGGGGGTCATTAGCCGTCCTTGGTGGTCTGTGAGCCGCCAAAGAGAGGTGATTTTCCCGGTCTCTCTCCTGGAGGTGTGAAATGAACAGAGTGCACATGTTAGGGAGACACGCGGGGGTCATTAGCCCGTCCTTGGTGGTCGAGAGGTGATTTTCCCGGTCTCTCTCCTGGAGGTGTGAAATGAACAGAGTGCACATGTTAGGGAGACACGCTGGGGGTCATTAGCCCGTCCTTTGGTGGTCTGTGAGCCGCCAAAGAGAGGTGATTTTCCCGGTCTCTCTCCTGGAGGTGTGAAATGAACAGAGTGCACATGTTAGGGAGACACGCTGGGGGTCATTAGCCCGTCCTTTGGTGGTCTGTGAGCCGCCAAAGAGAGGTGATTTTCCCGGTCTCTCTCCTGGAGGTGTGAAATGAACAGAGTGCACATGTTAGGGAGACACGCGGGGGTCATTAGCCCGTCCTGTGGTGGTCTGTGAGCCGCCAAAGAGAGGTGATTTTCCCGGTCTCTCTCCTGGAGGTGTGAAATGAACAGAGTGCACATGTTAGGGAGACACGCGGGGGTCATTAGCCCGTCCTTGGTGGTCTGTGAGCCGCCAAAGACAGGTGATTTTACCGGTCTCTCTCCTGGAGGTGTGAAATGAACAGAGTGCACATGTTAGGGAGACACGCGGGGGTCATTAGCCCGTCCTGTGGTGGTCTGTGAGAGGTGATTTTCCCGGTCTCTCTCCTGGAGGTGTGAAATGAACAGAGTGCACATGTTAGGGACACGCGGGGTCATTAGCCCGTCCTTGGTGGTCTGTGAGCCGCCAAAGAGGTGATTTTCCCGGTCTCTCTCCTGGAGGTGTGAAATGAACAGAGTGCACATGTTAGGGAGACACGCTGGGGGTCATTAGCCCGTCCTTTGGTGGTCTGTGAGCCGCCAAAGAGAGGTGATTTTCCCGGTCTCTCTCCTGGAGGTGTGAAATGAACAGAGTGCACATGTTAGGGAGACACGCGGGGGTCATTAGCCCGTCCTTGGTGGTCTGTGAGCCGCCAAAGAGAGGTGATTTTCCCGGTCTCTCTCCTGGAGGTGTGAAATGAACAGAGTGCACATGTTAGGGAGACACGCGGGGGTCATTAGCCCGTCCTTTGGTGGTCTGTGAGCCGCCAAAGAGAGGTGATTTTCCCGGTCTCTCTCCTGGAGGTGTGAAATGAACAGAGTGCACATGTTAGGGAGACACGCTGGGGGTCATTAGCCCGTCCTTTGGTGGTCTGTGAGCCGCCAAAGAGAGGTGATTTTCCCGGTCTCTCTCCTGGAGGTGTGAAATGAACAGAGTGCACATGTTAGGGAGACACGTGGGGGTCATTAGCCCGTCCTTTGGTGGTCTGTGAGCCGCCAAAGAGAGGTGATTTTCCCGGTCTCTCTCCTGGAGGTGTGAAATGAACAGAGTGCACATGTTAGGGAGACACGCTGGGGGTCATTAGCCCGTCCTTTGGTGGTCTGTGAGCCGCCAAAGAGAGGTGATTTTCCCGGTCTCTCTCCTGGAGGTGTGAAATGAACAAGTGCACATATTAGGGATACGCTGGAGGTCATTAGCCCTTCCTTTGGTGGTCTGTGAGCCGCCAAAGAGAGGTGATTTTCCCGGTCTCTCTCCTGGAGGTGTGAAATGAACAGAGTGCACATGTTAGGGAGACACGCTGGGGGTCATTAGCCCGTCCTTTGGTGGTCTGTGAGCCGCCAAAGAGAGGTGATTTTCCCGGTCTCTCTCCTGGAGGTGAGAAATGAACAGAGTGCACATATTAGGGATACATGCTGGAGGTCATTAGTCCTTCCTTTGGTGGTCTGTGAGCCGCCAAATAGAGGTGAGTTTCCCGGTCTCTCTCCTGGAGGTCTGAAATAATCTAAGTGAACATGTTAGGGAGACACGCTGGGGGTCATTAGCCCGTCCTGTGGTGGTGTGTGAGCCGCCAAAGAGAGGTGATTTTCCCGGTCTCTGTCCTGGGTTTAAAAAAAAGCTTACAGCACCGGGTATTCCCAGGCGGTCTCCCATCCAAGTACTGACCCGGCCCGACCCTGCTTAGCTTCCGAGATCGGACGAGATCGGGCGTGATCAGGGTGGTATGGCCGTAAGCAAAGGCTTTGGAGGTATATTGGCTTCTCATAGCTGGTTCAGAGAGAGGGGCTGGAGGTCTCAGGGCCGAGTTTGGGTGCCGAAAGGCGGACTGCCCACCTCCATGTCGATGCCCAGCAGCTGGGGGTGCTGCAGGGGGGGGGGCCTGCTGCAGGGGGGGCCTGCTGAAGGTTCCGGGCCGAGCTGTGAGCCTGTCTCCCACCCTCCGCAGCACCTGGGAGCTCTCTGTGGTGCTGGAGAGGCATTGTCAGAGTTTTAGCAGAGTTTTAGCAGACTTTGAGCACTCTTTTCCCCGCAGAAACTAGTTTAAATCACCGTTGTCACTACTGTGGGGTATTGGGAATGTGCCTGTGTCTCGTGCGGAGCCTCCCCGCACCTTGAATCCATCCATTTGCCTGTATTTATGGCATGTTTTACGGTTAATGCACTGTGCTCGAGCAGGCTGAAGCGCCCTCCTGTGGGGACACATGGGAACTGCACTTAAATCACTCTGTGTGCCTTTTAACCGGTTTAAAATGGTTTTTCTTTCACTTTGTAAAATACACCCTGCCCGAGAAATGGTTTTTAATCATTATTACCGTTGTCAGGGGGCTGCGTGAACACTTTCCCCACCTTTAAAACACTTTATCCCCACCTTTCAAACCATTTTCCCCGGTCGAAAATGCAGCTGCGCGCGCCTCCTCTCTGGGTGCACTCTGCTTCAATTGTACCCAGGATCCAAGCTATTTCCCTGGCTTTTATACACCCTGGTTGTGGCATAATATTGACCACACATAACAGCCATCCAGGGGTGTATTTCAACCATCTTTACCCCGAAGTTAGAACACTTATTCCCGGGTCGAAAATGCAGCATCGCCCGCCGGCTCTCTGGGTGCCCTCTGCTTCAATTTTACCCAGGATCCAAGCTCTTCTCCCCGCTTTTTAACAGCTGTTTTGCGCCCTGGCAGTCCCACGCACACTGTACACACAGTTTACCCAGGATCCAAGCTATTTCCCTGGCTTTGTAATAGCTGTTTTGCGCCCTGGCAGTCCCACGCACACTGTACACACATGGCTACCCAGGATCCAAGCTATTTCCCTGGCTTGTATATGGCAGTGACGCACCCTGGTTGTGGCATAATATTGACCACACATAACATCCATCCAGGGGTGTATTTCAACCAACTTTACCCGGCCTTTTGAACACTTATTCCCGGGTCGAAAAGGCAGCTGCGCGCGCCGGCTCTCTGGGTGCACTCTGCTTCAATTTTACCCAGGATCCA
>JAAKFY010001012.1:0-13716 GCA_011823955.1 Dissostichus mawsoni
CTTCTTGTCTGTTACACTTCTTTGTCTGTCACGTATTTCTTGTCTGTCACGTACTCTTCTTGTCTGTCACGTACTCTTCTTGTCTGTCACATACTGTTCTTGTCTGTCACGTACTCTTCTGTCTGTCACATACTCTTCTTGTCTGTCACGACACTTCTTGTCTGTCACGTACTCTTCTTGTCTGTCACGTACTCTTCTTCTTGTCTGTCACGTACTCTTCTTGTCTGTCACGTACTCTTCTTGTCTGTCACGTACCTTCTTGTCTCTCACGTACTCTTCTTGTCTGTCACTACTCTTCCTGTCAGTCACGTACTCTTCTTGTCTGTCACGGACTCTTCTTGTCTGTCACGACACTTCTTGTCTGTCACGTAATTTCTTGTCTGTCACAGACTCTTCTTGTCTGTCACAGACTCTTCTTGTCTGTCACGGACACTTCTTGTCTGTCACGTAATTGTCTTGTCTGTCACAGACTCTTCTTGTCTGTCACAGACTCTTCTTGTCTGTCACGTACTCTTCTTGTCTGTCACATACTGTTCTTGTCTGTCACGTACTCTTCTTGTCTGTCACAGATTCTCTTGTCTGTCACATATTCTTCTTGTCTGTCACGGACACTTCTTGTCTGTCACGTACTCTTCTTGTCTGTCACGTACTCTTCATGTCTGTCACGTACTCTTCTTGTCTGTCACGTACTCTTCTTGTCTGTCACGTACTCTTCTTGTCTGTCACAGACTCTTCTTGTCTGTCACGTACTCTTCTTGTCTGTCACGGACTCTTCTTGTCTGTCACGTACTCTTCCTGTCAGTCACGTACTCTTCCTGTCAGTCACGTACTCTTCTTGTCTGTCACAGACTCTTCTTGTCTGTCACAGACTCTTCTTGTCTGTCACGTACTCTTCTTGTCTGTCACGTACTCTTCTTGTCTGTCACAGATTCTTCTTGTCTGTCACGTACTCTTCTTGTCTGTCACGTACTCTTCTTGTCTGTTACATACTCTTCTTGTCTGTCACGGACACTTCTTGTCTGTCACGTACTCTTCTTGTCTGTCACGTACTCTTCTGTCTGTCACGTACTCTTCTTGTCTGTCACGTACTCTTCTTGTCTGTCACAGACTCTTCTTGTCTCTCACGTACTCTTCTTGTCTGTCACATACTCTTCCTGTCAGTCACGTACTCTTCTTGTCTGTCACGACTCTTCTTGTCTGTCACGGACACTTCTTGTCTGTCACGTAATTGTCTTGTCTGTCACAGACTCTTCTTGTCTGTCACAGACTCTTCTTGTCTGTCACGGACACTTCTTGTCTGTCACGTAATTGTCTGTCTGTCACAGACTCTTCTTGTCTGTCACAGACTCTTCTTGTCTGTCACGTACTCTTCTTGTCTGTCACATACTGTTCTTGTCTGTCACGTACTCTTCTTGTCTGTCACAGATTCTTCTTGTCTGTCACTATTTCTTCTTGTCTGTCACGGACACTTCTTGTCTGTCACGTACTCTTCTTGTCTGTCACGTACTCTTCTGTCTGTCACGTACTCTTCTTGTCTGTCACGTACTCTTCTTGTCTGTCACGTACTCTTCTTGTCTGTCACAGACTCTTCTTGTCTGTCACGTACTCTTCTTGTCTGTCACGGACTCTTCTTGTCTGTCACGTACTCTTCCTGTCAGTCACGTACTCTTCCTGTCAGTCACGTACTCTTCTTGTCTGTCACAGACTCTTCTTGTCTGTCACAGACTCTTCTTGTCTGTCACATACTGTTCTTGTCTCTCACGTACTCTTCTGTCTGTCACATACTGTTCTTGTCTCTCACGTACTCTTCTTGTCTGTCACATACTGTTCTTGTCTCTCACGTACTCTTCTTGTCTGTCACATACTGTTCTTGTCTCTCACGTACTCTTCTTGTCTGTCCGTACTCTTCCTGTCAGTCACTACTCTTCTTGTCTGTCACGGACTCTTCTTGTCTGTCACAGACTCTTCTTGTCTGTCACGTACTCTTCTTGTCTGTCACATACTGTTCTTGTCTGTCACGTACTCTTCTTGTCTGTCACAGATTCTTCTTGTCTGTCACATATTCTTCTTGTCTGTCACGGACACTTCTTGTCTGTCACGTACTCTTCTTGTCTGTCACGTACTCTTCATGTCTGTCACGTACTCTTCTTGTCTGTCACGTACTCTTCTTGTCTGTCACGTACTCTTCTTGTCTGTCACAGACTCTTCTTGTCTGTCACTACTCTTCTTGTCTGTCACGTACTCTTCTTGTCTGTCACAGATTCTTCTTGTCTGTCACGTACTCTTCTTGTCTGTCACGTACTCTTCTTGTCTGTTACGTACTCTTCTTGTCTGTCACGTACTCTTCTTGTCTGTCACAGAATCTTCTTGTCTGTCACATACTCTTCTTGTCTGTCACGGACTCTTCTTGTCTGTCACGTACTCTTCTTGTCTGTCACGGACACTTCTTGTCTGTCACAGACTCTTCTTGTCTGTCACGTACTCTCCTTGTCTGTCACGGACACTTCTTGTCTGTCACAGACTCTTCTTGTCTGTCACGTACTCTTCTTGTCTGTCACATACTCTCCTTGTCTGTCACGGACACTTCTTGTCTGTCACAGACTCTTCTTGTCTGTCACGTACTCTTCTTGTCTGTCACATACTCTTCTTGTCTGTCACGTACTCTTCCTGTCTGTCACATACTCTTCTTGTCTGTCACAGACTCTTCTTGTCTGTCACGTACTCTTCTTGTCTGTCACATACTCTTCTTGTCTGTCACGGACACTTCTTGTCTGTCACAGACTCTTCTTGTCTGTCACGTACTCTTCTTGTCTGTCACGTACTCTTCTGTCTGTCACATACTCTTCTTGTCTGTCACAGACTCTTCTTGTCTGTCACAGACTCTTCTTGTCTGTCACGTACTCTTCTTGTCTGTCACAGATTCTTCTTGTCTGTCACAGACTCTTCTTGTCTGTCACGTACTCTTCTTGTCTGTCACAGATTCTTCTTGTCTGTCACAGACTCTTCTTGTCTGTCACAGACTCTTCTTGTCTGTCACGTACTCTTCTTGTCTGTCACGACTGTTCTTGTCTGTCACAGATTCTTCTTGTCTGTCACGTACTCTTCTTGTCTGTCACGTACTCTTCTTGTCTGTCACGTACTCTTCTTGTCTGTCACAGACTCTTCCTGTCTGTCACGTACTCTTCTTGTCTGTCACGTACTCTTCTTGTCTGTCACGTACTCTATTGTCTGTCACAGACTCTTCTTGTCTGTCACACTCTTCTTGTCTGTCACGTACTCTTCTTGTCTGTCACAGACTGTTCTTGTCTGTCACAGATTCTTCTTGTCTGTCACGTACTCTTCTTGTCTGTCACGTACTCTTCTTGTCTGTCACGTACTCTTCTTGTCTGTCACAGACTCTTCCTGTCTGTCACGTACTCTTCTTGTCTGTCACGTACTCTTCTTGTCTGTCACGTACTCTTATTGTCTGTCACAGACTCTTCTTGTCTGTCACGTACTCTTCTTGTCTGTCACACTGTTCTTGTCTGTCACAGATTCTTCTTGTCTGTCACGTACTCTTCTTGTCTGTCACGTACTCTTCTTGTCTGTCACGTACTCTTCTTGTCTGTCACAGACTCTTCTGTCTGTCACGTACTCTTCTTGTCTGTCACGTACTCTTCTTGTCTGTCACGTACTCTTATTGTCTGTCACAGACTCTTCTTGTCTGTCACGTACTCTTCTTGTCTGTCACGTACTCTTCTTGTCTGTCACGTACTCTTCTTGTCTGTCACGTACTCTTCTTGTCTGTCACGTACTCTTCTTGTCTGTCACGTACTCTTCTTGTCTGTCACGTACTCGTCTTGTCTGTCACAGACTCTTCTTGTCTGTCACGTACTCTTCTTGTCTGTCACAGACTCTTCTTGTCTGTCACAGACTCTTCTTGTCTGTCACAGACTCTTCTTGTCTGTCACGTACTCGTCTTGTCTGTCACGTACTCTTCTTGTCTGTCACGGACTCTTCTTGTCTGTCACGGACTCTTCTTTCTGTCACGGACTCTTCTTGTCTGTCACGGACTCTTCTTGTCTGTCACGTACTCTTCTTGTCTGTCACGTACTCTTCTTGTCTGTCACGTACTCTTCTTGTCTGTCACGGACTCTTCTTGTCTGTCACACTCTTCTTGTCTGTCACGTACTCTTCTTGTCTGTCACATACTCTTCTTGTCTGTCACAGACTCTTCTTGCTGTCACGTACTCTTCTTGTCTGTCACGTACTCTTCTTGTCTGTCACAGATTCTTCTTGTCTGTCACAGACTCTTCTTGTCTGTCACGTACTCTTCTTGTCTGTCACAGATTCTTCTTGTCTGTCACAGACTCTTCTTGTCTGTCACAGACTCTTCTTGTCTGTCACGTACTCTTCTTGTCTGTCACAGACTGTTCTTGTCTGTCACAGATTCTTCTTGTCTGTCACGTACTCTTCTTGTCTGTCACGTACTCTTCTTGTCTGTCACGTACTCTTCTTGTCTGTCACAGACTCTTCCTGTCTGTCACGTACTCTTCTTGTCTGTCACGTACTCTTCTTGTCTGTCACGTACTCTTATTGTCTGTCCAGACTCTTCTTGTCTGTCACGTACTCTTCTTGTCTGTCACAGACTCTTCTTGTCTGTCACGTACTCTTCTAGTCTGTCACGTACTCTTTTGTCTGTCACAGACTCTTCCTGTCTGTCACGTACTCTTCTTGTCTGTCACAGACTCTTCTTGTCTGTCACGTACTCTTCTTGTCTGTCACGTACTCTTATTGTCTGTCACGTACTCTTCTTGTCTGTCACGTACTCTTATTGTCTGTCACGTACTCTTCTTGTCTGTCACGTACTCTTATTGTCTGTCACAGACTCTTCTTGTCTGTCACGTACTCTTCTTGTCTGTCACAGACTCTTCTTGTCTGTCACGTACTCTTCTAGTCTGTCACGTACTCTTCTTGTCTGTCACAGATTCTTCTTGTCTGTCACAGACTCTTCTTGTCTGTCACGTACTCTTCTTGTCTGTCACAGATTCTTCTTGTCTGTCACAGACTCTTCTTGTCTGTCACAGACTGTTCTTGTCTGTCACAGATTCTTCTTGTCTGTCACAGACTCTTCTTGTCTGTCACGTACTCTTCTTGTCTGTCACAGATTCTTCTTGTCTGTCACGTACTCTTCTTGTCTGTCACAGACTGTTCTTGTCTGTCACAGATTCTTATTGTCTGTCACAGACTCTTCTTGTCTGTCACGTACTCTTCTTGTCTGTCACAGACTGTTCTTGTCTGTCACAGATTCTTCTTGTCTGTCACGTACTCTTCTTGTCTGTCACGTACTCTTCTTGTCTGTCACGTACTCTTCTTGTCTGTCACAGACTCTTCCTGTCTGTCACGTACTCTTCTTGTCTGTCACGTACTCTTCTTGTCTGTCACGTACTCTTATTGTCTGTCACAGACTCTTCTTGTCTGTCACGTACTCTTCTTGTCTGTCACGTACTCTTCTTGTCTGTCACGTACTCTTCTTGTCTGTCACGTACTCTTCTTGTCTGTCACGTACTCTTCTTGTCTGTCACGTACTCTTCTTGTCTGTCACGTACTCGTTCTTGTCTGTCACAGACTCTTCTTGTCTGTCACGTACTCTTCTTGTCTGTCACAGACTCTTCTTGTCTGTGACAGACTCTTCTTGTCTGTCACAGACTCTTCTTGTCTGTCACGTACTCGTCTTGTCTGTCACGGACTCTTCTTGTCTGTCACGGACTCTTCTTGTCTGTCACGGACTCTTCTTGTCTGTTAGTACGGACTCTTCTTGTCTGTCACGGACTCTTCTTGTCTGTCACGTACTCTTCTTGTCTGTCACGTACTCTTCTTGTCTGTCACGTACTCTTCTTGTCTGTCACGGACTCTTCTTGTCTGTCACACACTCTTCTTGTCTGTCACGTACTCTTCTTGTCTGTCACATACTCTTCTTGTCTGTCACAGACTCTTCTTGTCTGTCACGTACTCTTCTTGTCTGTCACGTACTCTTCTTGTCTGTCACAGACTCTTCTTGTCTGTCACAGATCTTCTTGTCTGTCACAGACTCTTCTTGTCTGTCACGTACTCTTCTTGTCTGTCACGTACTCTTCTTGTCTGTCACAGACTCTTCTGTCTGTCACGTACTCTTCTTGTCTGTCAGGTACTCTTCTTGTCTGTCACAGATTCTTCTTGTCTGTCACAGACTCTTCTTGTCTGTCACGTACTCTTCTTGTCTGTCACAGATTCTTCTTGTCTGTCACAGACTCTTCTTGTCTGTCACAGACTCTTCTTGTCTGTCCACGTACTCTTCTTGTCTGTCACAGACTGTTCTTGTCTGTCACAGATTCTTCTTGTCTGTCACGTACTCTTCTTGTCTGTCACGTACTCTTCTTGTCTGTCACGTACTCTTCTTGTCTGTCACAGACTCTTCCTGTCTGTCACGTACTCTTCTTGTCTGTCACGTACTCTTCTTGTCTGTCACGTACTCTTATTGTCTGTCACAGACTCTTCTTGTCTGTCACGTACTCTTCTTGTCTGTCACAGACTCTTCTTGTCTGTCACGTACTCTTCTAGTCTGTCACGTACTCTTCTTGTCTGTCACAGACTCTTCCTGTCTGTCACGTACTCTTCTTGTCTGTCACAGACTCTTCTTGTCTGTCACGTACTCTTCTTGTCTGTCACGTACTCTTATTGTCTGTCACGTACTCTTCTTGTCTCTCACGTACTCTTATTGTCTGTCACGTACTCTTCTTGTCTGTCACGTACTCTTATTGTCTGTCACAGACTCTTCTTGTCTGTCACGTACTCTTCTGTCTGTCACAGACTCTTCTTGTCTGTCACGTACTCTTCTGTCTGTCACGTACTCTTCTTGTCTGTCACAGACTCTTCCTGTCTGTCACAGACTCTTCTTGTCTGTCACGTACTCTTATTGTCTGTCACGTACTCTTCTTGTCTGTCACGTACTCTTATTGTCTGTCACGTACTCTTCTTGTCTGTCACGTACTCTTATTGTCTGTCACGACTCTTCTTGTCTGTCACGTACTCTTATTGTCTGTCACAGACTCTTCTTGTCTGTCACGTACTCTTCTTGTCTGTCACAGACTCTTCTTGTCTGTCACGTACTCTTCTAGTCTTCACGTACTCTTCTTGTCTGTCACAGACTCTTCCTTCGACTCTTCTTGTCTTAGCGCAACTGATGCGGTATTGCGCTAATTGGAATTTATTTTGACCGGAGAGATTTAGATTTGCCGGTCTTCAGCATATTTTACCAGTCAAAGTCCGGTAACTACCAGCTAACGGAAACTCTGCTCCTGATACTACTCTAACCTCTGTAACCTCTTTAACCACTGTACTACTGATACTACTGATACTTCAGTAACTTCCTGTGCAGTAACTGTACTTCCTGTACTTCCTGTACTTCCTATACTTCCTGTGCAGTAAATATACTTCCTGTACTTCCTGTAGTGTTGTTCCCGTGCGGCCGTCAGCACAGACACCTGGTTCCATACGGAGGACGCTCTCTGTGGACAAATTCACAGGAAGTGAACCTGACCTCACAGGAAGTGAACCTGACCTCACAGGAAGTGAACCTGACCTCACAGGAAGTGAACCTCAGCGACATGTTGGACACCGATGGCTGGACGCTGAATCTTAACTTTACGGAGATGGATCTGAGGACAGTGAACGCATCGTCTGGGGGGGTAATGAGACGGAGGGGGGGAGGGGTGGGTGAAGCCTCGTATCGTGGGGGGGGTTCTGGAGAAACTGGGAGGCAGTCCCTGGCAGGTGAGGACCCGTTCACACACTTTAATAATGATAAAGACTAATAATAAATTAATAATATATGAATAATGTTCACATGATGGCGGTGCGTTCAGGTGCTGCTCCGCAGGGCCGATGGTTACGGCTTCTGTGGAGGGACGCTGGTCTCTGACCGCTGGGTGGTCTCTGCTGCACACTGCCTGGAGGAGAGCGTGGACCACGTCACCATAGGTGTGTGTGTGTGTGTGTGTTGTGTGTGTGTGTGTGTGTGTGTGGGTGTGTGTGTGTGTGTGTGTGTGTGTGTGTGTGTGGAGTGTGTGAGAGTGTGTGAGAGAGAGAGAGAGTGTGTGTGTGAGAGTGTGTGTTTTAGTATGTCTACTAATACTGAGAAATGTCCATAAATGTATGTATGTGTGTGTGTGTGTGTGTGTGTGTGTGTGTGTGTGTGTGTGTGTGTGTGTGTGTGTGTGTGTGTGTGTGTGTGTGTGTGTGTGTGTGTGTGTGTGTGTGTGTGTGTGTGTGTGTGTGTGAGAGCAGGGGACTATGATCAGAGGCGTCCGGACCCCATGGAGCAGCAGTTGAAGGTCCAGAAGGTTTTCGTCCATCCTCACTTCCACTCGTTCACCTTCGACAGTGACATCGCTCTGTTGTTCCTCTCAGGCTCCGTGAGGAGGGGCCCCACGGCGGCCCCCGCCTGCCTGCCGGACCCCCACCTGTCCAGGTACCTGCTGCAGGTACACACCTTTATATAACCCCACCTGTCCAGGTACCTGCTGCAGGTACACACCTTTACTATAACCCCACCTGTCCACACACCTGCTGCAGGTACACACCTTTACTATAACCCCACCTCTCAAGGTACCTGCTGCAGGTATACACCTTTACTATAACCCCACCTCTCAGGTACCTGCTGCAGGTACACACCTTTACTATAACCCCACCTGTCCAGGTACCTGCTGCAGGTACACACCTTTACTATAACCCCACCTGTCCACACACCTGCTGCAGGTACACACCTTTACTATAACCCCACCTGTCCAGGTACTGCTGCAGGTACACACCTTTACTATAACCTCACCTCTCCAGGTACCTGCTGCAGGTATACACCTTTACTATAACCCCACCTGTCCACACACCTGCTGCAGGTACACACCTTTACTATAACCCCACCTGTCCAGGTACCTGCTGCAGGTATACACCTTTACTATAACCCCCTAACAATAAAGGGAACAGCAGAAGCAGACAGACAGGAAGTAAACACTAAAGGGAACAGCAGAAGAAGACAGACAGGAAGTAAACACTTGATTCCCCCCCAGGAGGACTCTCGAGGCGTGGTCTCAGGTTGGGGTCTGACTCGTCACCTGGGCCGCTCCTCACGCTTCCTGAGGAAGGTGACGCTGCCCTCATTGGACAGCAGACCTGCAGCGGCTCGACCAATCAGGTGAGAGGACAGGCGGGACACCCTGTCGAGCTACACAAACTCATACCTGTCTATGAACCAGGCGGAGCACACTCATCTTAACTGTGATAAGGGTTTTTAGTCTCTAGTTAAAGTTAAGTGTTTTTAGTCTGTAGTTAAAGTTAAGTGTTTTTAGTCTCTAGTTAAAGTTAAGTGTTTTTAGTCTCTAGTTAAAGGTAAGTGTTTTTAGTCTCTAGTTAAAGGTAAGTGTCTTTAGTCTCTAGTTAAAGTTAAGTGTTTTTAGTCTCCAGTTAAAGTTAAGTGTTTTTAGTCTGTAGTGTAAGTTAAGTGTCTTTAGTCTCTAGTTAAAGTTAAGTGTTTTTAGTCTGTAGTGTAAGTTAAGTGTCTTAGGTCTCAGTTACAGTTAAGTGTTTTTAGTCTGTAGTGTAAGTTAAGTGTCTTTAGTCTCTAGTTAAAGTTAAGTGTTTTTAGTCTGTAGTGTAAGTTAAGTGTTTTTGTCTGTAGTTTAAGTTAGTGTCTTTAGTCTCTAGTTAAAGTTAAGTGTTTTTAGTCTCTAGTTAAAGGTAAGTGTCTTTAGTCTCTAGTTAAAGTTAAGTGTTTTTTAGTCTCCAGTTAAAGTTAAGTGTTTTTAGTCTGTAGTGTAAGTTAAGTGTCTTAGTCTCTAGTTTAAGTTAAGTGTTTTTAGTCTGTAGTGTAAGTTAAGTCTCTTAGGTCTCCAGTTACAGTTAAGTGTTTTTAGTCTGTAGTGTAAGTTAAGTGTCTTTAGTATCTAGTTATAGTTAAGTGTCTTTAGTCTCTAAGTTAAGTGTCTCCCCCTCAGTGATCACAGACAACATGTTCTGCGCGGGGTTCCTGGACGTGGCGATGGACGCCTGCGGGGGGGACAGCGGGGGACCCTTCGTTCAGAACCACAGGGGGACCTGGTTTCTGACGGGGGTCGTCAGCTGGGGCGAGGGCTGCGCCGCCAAAGGGAGGTTCGGGGTCTACAGCCGCATCGGGAACTTCCTCAACTGGATCAGACACCATGCAGAGACAGGACCTCAGCCAGGACCAGGACCTCAGCCAGGACCAGGACCAGAACCAGGACTACTGACGACCAGAACCTCAGCCAGGACCAGGACATCAGCCAGGACCAGAACCAGGACTACTGACGGACGAGAACCTCAGCCAGGCCCAGGACCTTAGCCAGGACCAGGACCTCAGCCAGGACCAGGACTAACGGACCGAACCAGGTCTACTGACGGACCAGACGATGATGGATGTTTCAAACGATGGACGTCAGGAGGTCATTGGTTGAGCTGCAGATTCTTTCCTTTGGACTCTAAACTCATAAATAAACATGTTCTGATCGATGGTCCACAGATCTGACTCCTCACAGACCGGCTGATGGTTCATTATAAACATGTTATTAATGATGATTGTGTCCGACTGCAGGATCTCTACTGACTCCCTGATGCGTATTACAGCTGTTTGAAAGATTGTTGTATATTAATGTCTTTAACATGATGGACACAGAGAGACTGAGACGTGTGCAGAAGTTTTTATTTCATACCAACAGGAGTAAAGTAAGAGTGAGATACACAGCAGCGCTCAGATAATAAAGTATATCAAAAATATTTCATAATGCGTCTCCTTTCTGCTGTCAAAACAAACAGCAAGGCATTGTGGGAAACAGGACCTCCAAATTGTTTCAGGTAAGGTCTCAATTTTTTTTTTGTGGTTTAAGGTAAGTTTGATTAAGTGTCTGTCTCACCCCCTGTCTCAACCCCTGTCTCCCCCCTGTCTCTCCCCCTGTCTCACACCCTGTCTCAACCCCTGTCTCACCCCCTGTCTCTCCCCCTGTCTCACACCCTGTCTCAACCCCTATCTCACCCCCTGTCTCAACCCCTGTCTCACCCCTTGTCTCACCCCCAGTCATACCCCCTGTCTCACCCCCTGTCTCAACCCCTGTCTCACCCCCTGTCTACCCCCCTGTCTCACCCCCTGTCTCAACCCCTGTCTCTCCCCCTGTCTCACCCCCCTGTCTCACCCCCTGTCATACCCCCCTGTCTCTCCCCCTGACTCAGCCCCCTGTCATACCGCCCTGTCTCACCCCCCTGTGTATTGCTGTATCCACTCCACATATTTGCTAACCCGGGTGTAGACCCCGTAGACCCTCTGGCTCCCACAGTCCTCCGGCCCCCCCCAGGACACCAGGCCGAGCACCGCCCACGCTCCCCCCCCGTCCTGCATCACAAATGCCCCCCGCTGTCCCCAGGCAGGTGTCCCGCCCCCCTGAAGAAGCCGGCACAGAACATGTTGTCAGTGATGTTGTATCTGACGGAGCGCGAGGCGTAGCTCTCCAAACACTCCAGCTGAGGAACCACCGGTAGCTTCACGAACTGCAGGAGGGGGAGGGGCCTGGAGGGGGGGTGGGGCCTGGAGGGGGGATGGGGTCCTGGCCGGGGGAGGGAGGCGTTAAGGTGGGAGATCCCCAACAGCAACTACACCCAGAGAGTTAGGGAGGGGTGAGGGAGGGTCGTCCTGCAGAAGACAGGAAACAAGTAAACATCAGCTGCTTCTGATTGTGTAGAAGTCTATGAGGAAAGTTCCTATCTCTTCTCTCTCTCTTAGGTGACCTCAGATTGTAGAGAAGTCTATGAGGAAATGTTCCTACTTCTCTCTCTCTCTTTATTACCTCAGATTGTAGAGAAGTCTATGAGGAAATGTTCCTACTTCTCTCTCTCTCTTTATACCTCAGATTGTAGAGAAGTCTATGAGGAAATGTTCCTACTTCCTCCTCTCTTTATTACCTCAGATTGTATAGAAGTCTATGAGGAAATGTTCCTACTTCCTCTCTCTCTTTATCACCTCAGATTGTAGAGAAGTCTATGAGGAAATGTTCCTATTCTCTCTCTCTTTATACCTCAGATTGTAGAGAAGTCTATGAGGAAATGTTCCTACTTCTCTCTCTCTCTTATACCTCAGATTGTTATAGAAGTCTATGAGGAAATGTTCCTACTTCTCTCGTCTTTATTACCTCAGATTGTAGAGAAGTCTATGAGGAAATGTTCCTACTTTCTCTCTCTTTACTACCTCAGATTGTAGAGAAGTCTATGAGGAAATGTTCCTACTTCTCTCTCTCTTATTACCTCAGTTGTAGAGAAGTCTATGAGGAAATGTTCCTACTTCTCTCTCTCTTTATTACCTCAGATTGTAGAGAAGTCTATGAGGAAATGTTCCTACTTCTCTCTCTCTTATTACCTCAATTGTAGAGAAGTCTATGAGGAAATGTTCCTACTTCTCTCTCTCTTTATTACCTCAGATTGTAGAGAAGTCTATGAGGAAATGTTCTACTTCTCTCTCTCTCTTTATTACCTCAGATTGTAGAGAAGTCTATGAGGAAATGTCCTACTTCTCTCTCTTTATTACCTCAGATTGTATAGAAGTCTATGAAAATGTTCCTACTTCTCTCTCTCTCTTTATTACCTCAGATGTAGAGAAGTCTATGAGGAAATGTTCCTACTTCTCTCTCTCTTTATTACCTCAGATTGTATAGAAGTCTATGAGGAAATGTTCCTACTTCTCTCTCTCTTTATTACCTCAGATTATAGAGAAGTCTATGAGGAAATGTTCCTACTTCTCTCTCTCTTTATTACCTCAGATTGTGTAGAAGTCTATGAGGAAATGTTCCTACTTCTCTCTCTTATTACCTCAGATTGTATAGAAGTCTATGAGGAAATGTTCCTACTTCTCCTATCTTTATTACCTCAGATTGTAGAGAAGTCTATGAGGAAATGTTCCTACTTCTCTCTCTCTCTTTATTACCTCAGATTGTATAGAAGTCTATGAGAAATGTTCCTACTTCTCCCTCTCTTTATTACCTCAGATTATAGAGAAGTCTATGAGGAAATGTTCCTACTTCTCTCTCTCTATTACCTCAGATTGTGTAGAAGTCTATGAGAAATGTTCCTAACTTCTCTCTCCTCTTTATTACCTCAGATGTATAGAAGTCTATGAGGAAATGTTCCTACTTCTCTCTCTCTATTACCTCAGATTGTAGAGAAGTCTATGAGGAAATGTTCCTACTTCTCTCTCTTTATTACCTCAGATTGTAGAGAAGTCTATGAGGAAATGTTCCTACTTCTCTCTCTATTACCTCAGATTGTAGAGAAGTCTATGAGGAAAATGTTCCTACTTCTCTCTCTCTTTATTACTGAGATTGTAGAGAAGTCTATGAGAAATGTTCCTACTCTCTCTTATTACCTCAGATTGATAGAAGTCTATGATTTCTTCTCTCTCTTTATTCTCTTTTAGGAAATGTTCCTACT
Organism: Dissostichus mawsoni; assembly: GCA_011823955.1. Classification (NCBI taxonomy): domain Eukaryota; kingdom Metazoa; phylum Chordata; class Actinopteri; order Perciformes; family Nototheniidae; genus Dissostichus; species Dissostichus mawsoni. The sequence continues at coordinate 13,498 of JAAKFY010001012.1, forward strand.
TCTCTCTCTCTTTATTACCTGAGATTGTAGAGAAGTCTATGAGGAAATGTTCCTATCTCTCTCTCTTTATTACCTCAGATTGTAGAGAAGTCTATGAGAAATGTTCCTACTTCTCTCTCTCTTTATTACCTCAGATTGTAGAGAAGTCTATGAGGAAATGTTCCTACTCTCTCTCTTTATTACCTCAGATTGTAGAGGTCTATGAGAAATGTTCCTACT
>JAAKFY010001013.1:0-13703 GCA_011823955.1 Dissostichus mawsoni
AGCCATGTGTGTACAGTGTGCGTGGGACTGCCAGGGCGCAAAACAGCTGTTAAAAAGCGGGGGAAATAGCTTGGATCCTGGGTAGCCATGTGTGTACAGTGTGCGTGGGACTGCCAGGGCGCAAAACAGCTATTAAAAAGCCAGGGAAATAGCTTGGATCCTGGGTAAAATGTGTGTACAGTGTGCGTGGGACTGCCAGGGCGCAAAACAGCTATTAAAAAGCGGGGGAGAAGAGCTTGGATCCTGGGTAAAATTGAAGCAGAGTGCACCCAGAGAGCCGGCGCGCGCAGCTGCATTTTCGACCCGGGAATAAGTGTTCTAACTTCGGGGTAAAGTTGGTTGAAATACACCCCCGGATGAATGTTATGTGTGGTCAATATTATGCCACAACCAGGGTGCGTCACTGCCATATACAAGCCAGGGAAATAGCTTGGATCCTGGGTAAACATGTGTGTGTACAGTGTGCGTGGGACTGCCAGGGCGCAAAACAGCTATTAAAAAGCCAGGGAAATAGCTTGGATCCTGGGTAAACTGTGTGTACAGTGTGCGTGGGACTGCCAGGGCGCAAAACAGCTATTAAAAAGCCAGGGAAATAGCTTGGATCCTGGGTAAAATGTGTGTACAGTGTGCGGGACTGCCAGGGCGCAAAACAGCTATTGCAAAGCCAGGGAAATAGCTTGGATCCTGGGTAAAATGTGTGTACAGTGTGCGTGGGACTGCCAGGGCGCAAAACAGCTATTACAAAGCCAGGGAAATAGCTTGGATCCTGGGTAAAATGTGTGTACAGTGTGCGTGGGACTGCCAGGGCGCAAAACAGCTATTAAGAAGCCAGAGAAATAGCTTGGATCCTGGGTAAAATGTGCGTACAGTGTGTGGGACTGCCAGGGCGCAAAACAGCTATTACAAAGCCAGGGAAATAGCTTGGATCCTGGGTAAAATGTGTGTACAGTGTGTGGGACTGCCAGGGCGCAAAACAGCTATTAAGAAGCCAGGGAAATAGCTTGGATCCTGGTTAAACTGTGTGTACAGTGTGCGTGGGACTGCCAGGGCGCAAAACAGCTATTAAAAAGCCAGGGAAATAGCTTGGATCCTGGGTACAATTGAAGCAGAGTGCACCCAGAGAGCCGGCGCGCGCAGCTGCCTTTACGACCCGGGAATAAGTGTTCAAAAGGCCGGGTAAAGTTGGTTGAAATACACCCCTGGATGGATGTTATGTGTGGTCAATATTATGCCACAACCAGGGTGCGTCACTGCCATATACAAGCCAGGGAAATAGCTTGGATCCTGGTTAAACTGTGTGTACAGTGTGCGTGGGACTGCCAGGGCGCAAAACAGCTATTAAAAAGCCAGTGAAATAGCTTGGATCCTGGGTAAAATGTGTGTACAGTGCGTGGGACTGCCAGGGCGCAAAACAGCTATTAAAAAGCCAGGGAAATAGCTTGGATCCTGGGTAAAATGTGTGTACAGTGTGTGGGACTGCCAGGGCGCAAAACAGCTATTAAGAAGCCAGGGAAATAGCTTGGATCCTGGGTAAAATGTGTGTACAGTGTGTGGGACTGCCAGGGCGCAAAACAGCTGTTAAAAAGCGGGGGAGAAGAGCTTGGATCCTGGGTACAATTGAAGCAGAGTGCACCCAGAGAGCCGGCGGGCGATGCTGCATTTTCGACCCGGGAATAAGTGTTCAAAGGCCGGGTAAAGTTGGTTGAAATACACCCCTGGATGGCTGTGATGTGTGGTAAATATTCTGCCACAACCAGGGTGTGTACAAGCAACGGAAATAGCTTGGATCCTGGGTAAAATTGAAGCAGAGTGCACCCAGAGAGGAGACGCGCGCAGCTGCCTTTTCGACCCGGGAATAAGTGTTCAAAAGGCCGGGTAAAGTTGGTTGAAATACACCCCTGGATGGATGTGATGTGTGGTAAATATTCTGCCACAACCAGGGTGCGTCACTGCCATATACAAGCCAGGGAAATAGCTTGGATCCTGGGTAAACATGTGTGTGTACAGTGTGCGTGGGACTGCCAGGGCGCAAAACAGCTATTAAAAAGCCAGGGAAATAGCTTGGATCCTGGGTAGCCATGTGTTTACAGTGTGCGTGGGACTGCCAGGGCGCAAAACAGCTATTAAAAAGCCAGGGAAATAGCTTGAATCCTGGGTAAAATGTGTGTACAGTGTGCGTGGGACTGCCAGGGCGCAAAACAGCTATTAAAAAGCGGGGGAGAAGAGCTTGGATCCTGGGTAAAATTGAAGCAGAGTGCACCCAGAGAGCCGGCGCGCGCAGCTGCATTTTCGACCCGGGAATAAGTGTTCAAAGGCCGGGTAAAGTTGGTTGAAATACACCCCTGGATGGCTGTGATGTGTGGTAAATATTCTGCCACAACCAGGGTGTGTACAAGCAACGGAAATAGCTTGGATCCTGGGTAAAATTGAAGCAGAGTGCACCCAGAGAGCCGGCGCGCGCAGCTGCCTTTTCGACCCGGGAATAAGTGTTCAAAAGGCCGGGTAAAGTTGGTTGAAATACACCCCTGGATGGATGTTATGTGTGGTCAATATTATGCCACAACCAGGGTGCGTCACTGCCATATACAAGCCAGGGAAATAGCTTGGATCCTGGGTAAAATGTGTGTACAGTGTGCGGGACTGCCAGGGCGCAAAACAGCTATTGCAAAGCCAGGGAAATAGCTTGGATCCTGGGTAAAATGTGTGTACAGTGTGCGTGGGACTGCCAGGGCGCAAAACAGCTATTAAGAAGCCAGGGAAATAGCTTGGATCCTGGGTAAAATTGAAGCAGAGTGCACCCAGAGAGCCGGCGCGCGCAGCTGCCTTTTCGACCCGGGAATAAGTGTTCAAAAGGCCGGGTAAAGTTGGTTGAAATACACCCCTGGATGGATGTTATGTGTGGTCAATATTATGCCACAACCAGGGTGCGTCACTGCCATATACAAGCCAGGGAAATAGCTTGGATCCTGGGTAAAATGTGTGTACAGTGTGCGGGACTGCCAGGGCGCAAAACAGCTATTGCAAAGCCAGGGAAATAGCTTGGATCCTGGGTAAAATGTGTGTACAGTGTGCGTGGGACTGCCAGGGCGCAAAACAGCTATTAAGAAGCCAGGGAAATAGCTTGGATCCTGGGTAAAATTGAAGCAGAGTGCACCCAGAGAGCCGGCGCGCGCAGCTGCATTTTCGACCCGGGAATAAGTGTTCAAAAGGCCGGGTAAAGTTGGTTGAAATACACCCCTGGATGGATGTTATGTGTGGTCAATATTATGCCACAACCAGGGTGCGTCACTGCCATATACAAGCCAGGGAAATAGCTTGGATCCTGGGTAAACATGTGTGTGTACAGTGTGCGTGGGACTGCCAGGGCGCAAAACAGCTATTAAAAAGCCAGGGAAATAGCTTGGATCCTGGGTAGCCATGTGTGTACAGTGTGCGTGGGACTGCCAGGGCGCAAAACAGCTGTTAAAAAGCGGGGGAGAAGAGCTTGGATCCTGGGTAAAATTGAAGCAGAGTGCACCCAGAGAGCCGGCGCGCGCAGCTGCATTTTCGACCCGGGAATAAGTGTTCTAACTTCGGGGTAAAGTTGGTTGAAATACACCCCCGGATGAATGTTATGTGTGGTCAATATTATGCCACAACCAGGGTGCGTCACTGCCATATACAAGCCAGGGAAATAGCTTGGATCCTGGGTAAACATGTGTGTGTACAGTGTGCGTGGGACTGCCAGGGCGCAAAACAGCTATTAAAAAGCCAGGGAAATAGCTTGGATCCTGGGTAAAATGTGTGTACAGTGTGCGTGGGACTGCCAGGGCGGAAAACAGCTGTTAAAAAGCGGGGGAAATAGCTTGGATCCTGGGTAGCCATGTGTGTACAGTGTGCGTGGGACTGCCAGGGCGCAAATCAGCTATTAAAAAGCCAGGGAAATAGCTTGGATCCTGGGTAAAATGTGTGTACAGTGTGCGTGGGACTGCCAGGGCGCAAAACAGCTATTACAAAGCCAGGGAAATAGCTTGGATCCTGGGTAGCCATGTGTGTACAGTGTGTGGGACTGCCAGGGCGCAAAACAGCTGTTAAAAAGCGGGGGAGAAGAGCTTGGATCCTGGGTACAATTGAAGCAGAGTGCACCCAGAGAGCCGGCGGGCGATGCTGCATTTTCGACCCGGGAATAAGTGTTCTAACTTCGGGGTAAAGATAGTTGAAATACACCCCTGGATGGATGTTATGTGTGGTCAATATTATGCCACAACCAGGGTGTATAAAAGCCAGGGAAATAGCTTGGATCCTGGGTACAATTGAAGCAGAGTGCACCCAGAGAGCCGGCGGGCGATGCTGCATTTTCGACCCGGGAATAAGTGTTCAAAGGCCGGGTAAAGTTGGTTGAAATACACCCCTGGATGGCTGTGATGTGTGGTAAATATTCTGCCACAACCAGGGTGCGTCACTGCCATATACAAGCCAGGGAAATGGCTTGGATCCTGGTTAAACTGTGTGTACAGTGTGCGTGGGACTACCAGGGCGCAAAACAGCTATTAAAAAGCCAGGGAAATAGCTTGGATCCTGGGTAGCCATGTGTGTACAGTGTGTGGGACTGCCAGGGCGCAAAACAGCTATTAAAAAGCCAGGGAAATAGCTTGGATCCTGGGTAAAATGTGTGTACAGTGTGTGGGACTGCCAGGGCGCAAAACAGCTATTAAGAAGCCAGGGAAATAGCTTGGATCCTGGGTAAACGTGTGTGTACAGTGTGCGGGACTGCCAGGGCGCAAAACAGCTATTAAAAAGCCAGGGAAATAGCTTGGAACCTGGGTAAACTGTGTGTACAGTGTGCGCGGGACTGCCAGGGCGCAAAACAACTATTAAAAAGCCAGGGAAATAGCTTGGATCCTGGGTAAAATTGAAGCAGAGTGCACCCAGAGAGCCGGCGCGCGCAGCTGCCTTTTCGACCCGGGAATAAGTGTTCAAGAGGCCGGGTAAAGTTGGTTGAAATACACCCCTGGATGGATGTTATGTGTGGTCAATATTATGCCACAACCAGGGTGCGTCACTGCCATATACAAGCCAGGGAAATAGCTTGGATCCTGGGTAAACTGTGTGTGTACAGTGTGCGTGGGACTGCCAGGGCGCAAAACAGCTATTAAAAAGCCAGGGAAATAGCTTGGATCCTGGGTAAACTGTGTGTACAGTGTGCGTGGGACTGCCAGGGCGCAAAACAGCTATTAAAAAGCCAGGGAAATAGCTTGGATCCTGGGTAAAATGTGTGTACAGTGTGCGTGGGACTGCCAGGGCGCAAAACAGCTATTACAAAGCCAGGGAAATAGCTTGGATCCTGGGTAAAATGTGTGTACAGTGTGCGTGGGACTGCCAGGGCGCAAAACAGCTATTAAGAAGCCAGAGAAATAGCTTGGATCCTGGGTAAAATGTGTGTACAGTGTGTGGGACTGCCAGGGCGCAAAACAGCTATTACAAAGCCAGGGAAATAGCTTGGATCCTGGGTAAAATGTGTGTACAGTGTGTGGGACTGCCAGGGCGCAAAACAGCTATTACAAAGCCAGGGAAATAGCTTGGATCCTGGGTAAACTGTGTGTACAGTGTGCGTGGGACTGCCAGGGCGCAAAACAGCTATTAAAAAGCCAGGGAAATAGCTTGGATCCTGGGTAAAATGTGTGTACAGTGTGTGGGACTGCCAGGGCGCAAAACAGCTATTAAGAAGCCAGGGAAATAGCTTGGATCCTGGGTAAAATGTGTGTACAGTGTGTGGGACTGCCAGGGCGCAAAACAGCTATTACAAAGCCAGGGAAATAGCTTGGATCCTGGGTAAACTGTGCGTACAGTGTGCGTGGGACTGCCAGGGCGCAAAACAGCTATTAAAAAGCCAGGGAAATAGCTTGGATCCTGGGTAGCCATGTGTGTACAGTGTGCGTGGGACTGCCAGGGCGCAAAACCGCTATTACAAAGCCAGGGAAATAGCTTGGATCCTGGGTAAAATGTGTGTACAGTGTGCGTGGGACTGCCAGGGCGCAAAACAGCTATTACAAAGCCAGGGAAATAGCTTGGATCCTGGGTAAACTGTGCGTACAGTGTGCGTGGGACTGCCAGGGCGCAAAACAGCTATTAAAAAGCCAGGGAAATAGCTTGGATCCTGGGTAGCCATGTGTGTACAGTGTGCGTGGGACTGCCAGGGCGCAAAACCGCTATTACAAAGCCAGGGAAATAGCTTGGATCCTGGGTAAAATGTGTGTACAGTGTGCGTGGGACTGCCAGGGCGCAAAACAGCTATTACAAAGCCAGGGAAATAGCTTGGATCCTGGGTAAACTGTGTGTACAGTGTGCGTGGGACTGCCAGGGCGCAAAACAGCTATTAAGAAGCCAGGGAAATAGCTTGGATCCTGGGTAGCCATGTGTGTACAGTGTGTGGGACTGCCAGGGCGCAAAACAGCTATTAAGAAGCCAGGGAAATAGCTTGGATCCTGGGTAGCCATGTGTGTACAGTGTGCGTGGGACTGCCAGGGCGCAAAACAGCTATTACAAAAGCCAGGGAAATAGCTTGGATCCTGGGTAGCCATGTGTGTACAGTGTGCGTGGGACTGCCAGGGCGCAAAACAGCTATTAAAAAGCCAGGGAAATAGCTTGGATCCTGGGTAAACTGTGTGTACAGTGTGCGTGGGACTGCCAGGGCGCAAAACAGCTGTTAAAAAGCGAGGGAGAAGAGCTTGGATCCTGGGTAAAATTGAAGCAGAGGGCACCCAGAGAGCCGGCGGGCGATGCTGCATTTTCGACCCGGGAATAAGTGTTCTATCTTCGGGGTAAAGATGGTTGAAATACACCCCTGGATGGATGTTATGTGTGGTCAATATTATGCCACAACCAGGGTGTATAAAAGCCAGGGAAATAGCTTGGATCCTGGGTACAATTGAAGCAGAGTGCACCCAGAGAGCCGGCGGGCGATGCTGCATTTTCGACCCGGGAATAAGTGTTCAAAGGCCGGGTAAAGTTGGTTGAAATACACCCCTGGATGGATGTTATGTGTGGTCAATATTATGCCACAACCAGGGTGTGTACAAGCAACGGAAATAGCTTGGATCCTGGGTAAAATTGAAGCAGAGTGCACCCAGAGAGCCGGCGCGCGCAGCTGCCTTTTCGACCCGGGAATAAGTGTTCAAAAGGCCGGGTAAAGTTGGTTGAAATACACCCCTGGATGGATGTTATGTGTGGTCAATATTATGCCACAACCAGGGTGCGTCACTGCCATATACAAGCCAGGGAAATAGCTTGGATCCTGGGTAAAATGTGTGTTCCGTGTGCGTGGGACTGCCAGGGCGCAAAACAGCTATTAAAAAGCCAGGGAAATAGCTTGGATCCTGGGTAAACTGTGTGTACAGTGTGCGTGGGACTGCCAGGGCGCAAAACAGCTGTTAAAAAGCGGGGGAGAAGAGCTTGGATCCTGGGTACAATTGAAGCAGAGGGCACCCAGAGAGCCGGCGGGCGATGCTGCATTTTCGACCCGGGAATAAGTGTTCTAACTTCGGGGTAAAGATGGTTGAAATACACCCCTGGATGGATGTTATGTGTGGTCAATATTATGCCACAACCAGGGTGTATACAAGCAACGGAAATAGCTTGGATCCTGGGTAAAATTGAAGCAGAGTGCACCCAGAGAGCCGGCGCGCGCAGCTGCCTTTTCGACCCGGGAATAAGTGTTCAAAAGGCCGGGTAAAGTTGGTTGAAATACACCCCTGGATGGATGTTATGTGTGGTCAATATTATGCCACAACCAGGGTGCGTCACTGCCATATACAAGCCAGGGAAATAGCTTGGATCCTGGGTAAACATGTGTGTGTACAGTGTGCGTGGGACTGCCAGGGCGCAAAACAGCTATTAAAAAGCCAGGGAAATAGCTTGGATCCTGGGTAGCCGTGTGTGTACAGTGTGTGGGACTGCCAGGGCGCAAAACAGCTATTAAAAAGCCAGGGAAATAGCTTGGATCCTGGGTGCAATTGAAGCAGAGTGCACCCAGAGAGGAGGCGCGCGCAGCTGCATTTTCGACCCCGGAATAAGTGTTCTAACTTCGGGGTAAAGATGGTTGAAATACACCCCTGGATGGATGTTATGTGTGGTCAATATTATGCCACAACCAGGGCGTATAAAAGCCAGGGAAATAGCTTGGATCCTGGGTACAATTGAAGCAGAGTGCACCCAGAGAGCCGGCGCGCGCAGCTGTATTTTCGACCCGGGAATAAGTGTTCTAACTTCGGGGTAAAGATGGTTGAAATACACCCCTGGATGGATGTTATGTGTGGTCAATATTATGCCACAACCATGGTGTATAAAAGCCAGGGAAATAGCTTGGATCCTGGGTACAATTGAAGCAGAGTGCACCCAGAGAGCCGGCGCGCGCAGCTGCCTTTTCGACCCGGGAATAAGTGTTCAAAAGGCCGGGTAAAGTTGGTTGAAATACACCCCTGGATGGATGTGATGTGTGGTAAACATTCTGCCACAACCAGGGTGCGTCACTGCCATATACAAGCCAGGGAAATAGCTTGGATCCTGGTTAAACTGTGTGTACAGTGTGCGTGGGACTACCAGGGCGCAAAACAGCTATTAAAAAGCCAGGGAAATAGCTTGGATCCTGGGTAGCCATGTGGGTACAGTGTGCGTGGGACTGCCAGGGCGCAAAACAGCTATTACAAAGCCAGGGAAATAGCTTGGATCCTGGGTAAACGTGTGTGTACAGTGTGCGGGACTGCCAGGGCGCAAAACAGCTATTAAAAAGCCAGGGAAATAGCTTGGATCCTGGGTAAACGTGTGTGTACAGTGTGCGGGACTGCCAGGGCGCAAAACAGCTATTAAAAAGCCAGGGAAATAGCTTGGAACCTGGGTAAACTGTGTGTACAGTGTGCGTGGGACTGCCAGGGCGCAAAACAGCTATTAAAAAGCGGGGGAGAAGAGCTTGGATCCTGGGTACAATTGAAGCAGAGTGCACCCAGAGAGCCGGCGGGCGATGCTGCATTTTCGACCCGGGAATAAGTGTTCTAACTTCGGGGTAAAGATGGTTGAAATACACCCCTGGATGGCTGTTATGTGTGGTCAATATTATGCCACAACCAGGGTGTATAAAAGCCAGGGAAATAGCTTGGATCCTGGGTACAATTGAAGCAGAGTGCACCCAGAGAGGAGGCCGGCGCAGCTGCGTTTTCGACCGGGGAAAATGGTTTGAAAGGTGGGGATAAAGTGTTTTAAAGGTGGGGAAAGTGTTCACGCAGCCCCCTGACAACGGTAATAATGATCAAAAACCATTTCTAGGGCAGGGTGTATTTTACAAAGTGAAAGAAAAACCATTTTAAACCGGTTAAAAGGCACACAGAGTGATTTAAGTGCAGTTCCCATGTGTCCCCACAGGAGGGCGCTTCAGCCTGCTCGAGCACAGTGCATTAACCGTAAAACATGCCATAAATACAGGCAAATGGATGGATTTAAGGTGCGGGGAGGCTCCGCACGAGACACAGGCACATTCCCAATCCCCCACAGTAGTGACAACGGTGATTTAAACTAGTTTCTGCGGGGGAAAGAGTGCTCAAAGTCTGCTAAAACTCTGCTAAAACTCTGATAACGGCGTGGTACAAGTCTGATTGCTTCAGAGACCCATAGTAAGGATACAATATAACCATGGCCATCTAAAAGTATCCATTAAAATGCATTTGCAGGGTGAACAGAGCAGAGAGAAGCCTGAAAATGCCTCTCCAGCACCACAGCGAGCTCCCGGGTGCTGCGGAGGGTGGGAGGCAGGCGCCGCTGGCTTTCTCGACCCGGGAATAAGTGTTCAAAAGGCCGGGTAAAGTTGGTTGAAATACACCCCTGGATGGATGTGATGTGTGGTCAATATTATGCCACAACCAGGGTGTATACAAGCCACGGAAATAGCTTGGATCCTGGGTACAATTGAAGCAGAGTGCACCCAGAGAGCCGGCGCGCGCAGCTGCATTTTCGACCCGGGAATAAGTGTTCAAAAGGCCGGGTAAAGTTGGTTGAAATACACCCCTGGATGGATGTTATGTGTGGTCAATATTATGCCACAACCAGGGTGCGTCACTGCCATATACAAGCCAGGGAAATAGCTTGGATCCTGGGTAAACATGTGTGTGTACAGTGTGCGTGGGACTGCCAGGGCGCAAAACAGCTATTAAAAAGCCAGGGAAATAGCTTGGATCCTGGGTAAAATGTGTGTACAGTGTGCGTGGGACTGCCAGGGCGGAAAACAGCTGTTAAAAAGCGGGGGAAATAGCTTGGATCCTGGGTAGCCATGTGTGTACAGTGTGCGGGACTGCCAGGGCGCAAAACAGCTATTAAAAAGCCAGGGAAATAGCTTGGATCCTGGGTAAAATGTGTGTACAGTGTGCGTGGGACTGCCAGGGCGCAAAACAGCTATTAAAAAGCCAGGGAAATAGCTTGGATCCTGGGTACAATTGAAGCAGAGTGCACCCAGAGAGCCGGCGCGCGCAGCTGCATTTTCGACCCGGGAATAAGTGTTCAAAAGGCCGGGTAAAGTTGGTTGAAATACACCCCTGGATGGATGTTATGTGTGGTCAATATTATGCCACAACCAGGGTGCGTCACTGCCATATACAAGCCAGGGAAATAGCTTGGATCCTGGGTAAACATGTGTGTGTACAGTGTGCGTGGGACTGCCAGGGCGCAAAACAGCTATTAAAAAGCCAGGGAAATAGCTTGGATCCTGGGTAGCCATGTGTGTACAGTGTGCGTGGGACTGCCAGGGCGCAAAACAGCTGTTAAAAAGCGGGGGAGAAGAGCTTGGATCCTGGGTACAATTGAAGCAGAGTGCACCCAGAGAGCCGGCGCGCGCAGCTGCATTTTCGACCCGGGAATAAGTGTTCAAAAGGCCGGGTAAAGTTGGTTGAAATACACCCCTGGATGGATGTTATGTGTGGTCAATATTATGCCACAACCAGGGTGCGTCACTGCCATATACAAGCCAGGGAAATAGCTTGGATCCTGGGTAAACTGTGTGTGTACAGTGTGCGTGGGACTGCCAGGGCGCAAAACAGCTATTAAAAAGCCAGGGAAATAGCTTGGATCCTGGGTAAAATGTGTGTACAGTGTGCGTGGGACTGCCAGGGCGGAAAACAGCTGTTAAAAAGCGGGGGAAATAGCTTGGATCCTGGGTAGCCATGTGTGTACAGTGTGCGTGGGACTGCCAGGGCGCAAAACAGCTGTTAAAAAGCCAGGGAAATAGCTTGGATCCTGGGTAAAATGTGTGTACAGTGTGCGTGGGACTGCCAGGGCGCAAAACAGCTATTACAAAGCCAGGGAAATAGCTTGGATCCTGGGTAGCCATGTGTGTACAGTGTGTGGGACTGCCAGGGCGCAAAACAGCTGTTAAAAAGCGGGGGAGAAGAGCTTGGATCCTGGGTACAATTGAAGCAGAGTGCACCCAGAGAGCCGGCGGGCGATGCTGCATTTTCGACCCGGGAATAAGTGTTCTAACTTCGGGGTAAAGATGGTTGAAATACACCCCTGGATGGCTGTTATGTGTGGTCAATATTATGCCACAACCAGGGTGTATAAAAGCCAGGGAAATAGCTTGGATCCTGGGTACAATTGAAGCAGAGTGCACCCAGAGAGGAGGCGCGCGCAGCTGCATTTTCGACCGGGGAAAATGGTTTGAAAGGTGGGGATAAAGTGTTTTAAAGGTGGGGAAAGTGTTCACGCAGCCCCCTGACAACGGTAATAATGATTAAAAACCATTTCTAGGGCAGGGTGTATTTTAAAAGTGAAAGAAAAACCATTTTAAACCGGTTAAAAGGCACACAAAGTGATTTAAGTGCAGTTCCCATGTGTCCCCACAGGAGGGCGCTTCAGCCTGCTTGAGCACAGTGCATTAACCGTAAAACATGCCATAAATAAAGGCAAATGGATGGATTTAAGGTGCGGGGAGGCTCCGCACGAGACACAGGCACATTCCCAATCCCCCACAGTAGTGACAACGGTGATTTAAACTAGTTTCTGCGGGGGAAAGAGTGCTCAAAGTCTGCTAAAACTCTGCTAAAACTCTGATAACGGCGTGGTACAAGTCTGATTGCTTCAGAGACCCATAGTAAGGATACAATATAACCATGGCCATCTAAAAGTATCCATTAAAATGCATTTGCAGGGTGAACAGAGCAGAGAGAAGCCTGAAAATGCCTCTCCAGCACCACAGCGAGCTCCCGGGTGCTGCGGAGGGTGGGAGGCAGGCGCCGCTGGCTTTCTCGACCCGGGAATAAGTGTTCAAAAGGCCGGGTAAAGTTGGTTGAAATACACCCCTGGATGGATGTGATGTGTGGTCAATATTATGCCACAACCAGGGTGTATACAAGCCACGGAAATAGCTTGGATCCTGGGTACAATTGAAGCAGAGTGCACCCAGAGAGCCGGCGCGCGCAGCTGCATTTTCGACCCGGGAATAAGTGTTCAAAAGGCCGGGTAAAGTTGGTTGAAATACACCCCTGGATGGATGTTATGTGTGGTCAATATTATGCCACAACCAGGCTGCGTCACTGCCATATACAAGCCAGGGAAATAGCTTGGATCCTGGGTAAACTGTGTGTGTACAGTGTGCGTGGGACTGCCAGGGCGCAAAACAGCTATTAAAAAGCCAGGGAAATAGCTTGAATCCTGGGTAAAATGTGTGTACAGTGTGCGTGGGACTGCCAGGGCGCAAAACAGCTATTACAAAGCCAGGGAAATAGCTTGGATCCTGGGTAAACTGTGTGTACAGTGTGCGTGGGACTGCCAGGGCGCAAAACAGCTATTAAAAAGCCAGGGAAATAGCTTGGATCCTGGGTAGCCATGTGTGTACAGTGTGCGTGGACTGCCAGGGCGCAAAACAGCTGTTAAAAAGCGGGGGAGAAGAGCTTGGATCCTGGGTAAAAGTGAAGCAGAGTGCACCCAGAGAGCGGCGCGCGCAGCTGCCTTTTCGACCCGGGAATAAGTGTTCAAGAGGCCGGGTAAAGTTGGTTGAAATACACCCCTGGATGGATGTTATGTGTGGTCATATTATGCCACAACCAGGGTGCGTCACTGCCATATACAAGCCAGGGAAATAGCTTGGATCCTGGGTAAACATGTGTGTGTACAGTGTGCGTGGGACTGCCAGGGCGCAAAACAGCTATTAAAAAGCCAGGGAAATAGCTTGGATCCTGGGTAAACATGTGTGTACAGTGTGCGTGGGACTGCCAGGGCGCAAAACAGCTATTAAAAAGCCAGGGAAATAGCTTGGATCCTGGGTAGCCATGTGTGTACAGTGTGCGTGGGGACTGCCAGGGCGCAAAACAGCTGTTAAAAAGCGGGGGAAATAGCTTGGATCCTGGGTAGCCATGTGTGTACGTGTGCGTGGGACTGCCAGGGCGCAAAACAGCTATTAAAAAGCCAGGGAAATAGCTTGGATCCTGGGTAAAATGTGTGTACAGTGTGCGTGGGACTGCCAGGGCGCAAAACAGCTATTAAAAAGCGGGGAGAAGAGCTTGGATCCTGGGTAAAATTGAAGCAGAGTGCACCCAGAGAGCCGGCGCGCGCAGCTGCATTTTCGACCCGGGAATAAGTGTTCTAACTTCGGGGTAAAGTTGGTTGAAATACACCCCCGGATGAATGTTATGTGTGGTCAATATTATGCCACAACCAGGGTGCGTCACTGCCATATACAAGCCAGGGAA
>JAAKFY010001014.1:0-13650 GCA_011823955.1 Dissostichus mawsoni
TCAGCGCTCGTTGGCATGTATTAGCTCTAGAATTGCCACAGTTATCCAAGTAACGTTAGAGCGATCAAAGGAACCATAACTGATTTAATGAGCCATTCGCAGTTTCACTGTACCGGCCGTGTGTACTTAGACTTGCATGGCTTAATCTTTGAGACAAGCATATGCTACTGGCAGGATCAACCAGGTAGCCTGTGATGAAGTAGGGTCGACCCTATATCATGTGAAGCCACCGAGCACCGGTCCCCGGGGTGGGGGAGCCGGGCCTGGAGCAAGGCCAATTGCTGAATGCCGCAGCCGACGAAGGCCGCTATGCAACAGTGGAGGGTTCGAGAAACAACAGTGTTTGCCGGGAGCACCGCCGCGGAGGTGGGGAGGTTCCAGCCCGGAACCTCCACCCCGCTGCGGGACCCGTGGTGGGACCCCTGAGTCAGACGGTTCGTCTTGGTCACGCTTCATATCGGCCGGCCCGGGAGGGAAGAGACACGCAGGGTTTTACCCCCACGCAGCACACGCTCCCGGCCATCAGAGTCGAACCCGCAGTTCGGAGGAACCGACCGCCAGAGCACCGGCACGAGGCCGGGCCGGCGGAGGCCCTCCGATGGCGGGTCACGTTTGCCATTCGATCAGTGAGGTGAGAGGAGAAGAACGCAGCAAAAATGGTCAAAATCCGTTCATGTACGGAGGGGGGGCACCCGGGACCGGGCAGTGCCCCCGGTAAGTGGAACCGGGTGAAACGGGCAAAAAACTGAAAAAATATAAAAAATATAAAAAATATAAAAATATAAAAATAATAAAAATTTATGAAAAAAAAAATATAAAATTAAAAAATATAAAAATTAAAAAATTTATAAAAGAACCAGGCAAAACGGGTGAAAATGTAAAAAAAGTATCCGAAAAAAGTGCCTCATGAGCCCGCCAGAGTCCCCTGTCGACTCCCCTGTCATTCCTCCAGAGTCACATTTGTCAGTGAAAACTTTTTTTGAGAACCAGGCAAGAGTGGTGAAAATGTAAAAAAAGTATCCGAAAATAGTGTCTCATAACGCGGGTAGAGTCCCCTGTCAACTCCCCTGTCATTCCTCCAGAGTCACATTTGTCAGTGAAAACTTTTTTTGAGAACCAGGCAAGAGTGGTGAAAATGTAAAAAAAGTATCCGAAAATAGTGTCTCATAACGCGGGTAGAGTCCCCTGTCAACTCCCCTGTCATTCCTCCAGAGTCACATTTGTCAGTGAAAACTTTTTTTGAGAACCAGGCAAGAGTGGTGAAAATGTAAAAAAAGTATCCGAAAATAGTGTCTCATAACGCGGGTAGAGTCCCCTGTCAACTCCCCTGTCATTCCTCCAGAGTCACATTTGTCAGAGAAAACTTTTTTTGAGAACCAGGCAAGAGTGGTGAAAATGTAAAAAAAGTATCCGAAAATAGTGTCTCATAACGCGGGTAGAGTCCCCTGTCGACTCCCCTGACATTCATCCAGAGGCACATTTGTCAGACAAAAGTTTTTTGAGAACCAGGCAAAAGGGTTGAAAATGTAAAAAATGTATCCGAAAATAGTGTCTCATGAGGCGGATAGGGTCCCCTGTCAACTCCCGTTACATTCCTCCAGAGGCACATTTGTCAGAGTCAACTTTTGTGAGAACCAGGCTGGGGGGTCTTGAGGCACAAAATATGGCTGACCCAAAGTGCTTGGTGAGCGGACACTTCACCTCCGCGTTTGCAGACAGCCGTTTATTTTCAGAGTATGGCCAAAAACCGGGTTTCCGATTTCGTGCAGACGGTAGTCTGATATGTATGAATGAATTTTTTGGACAGAGTAGGGGAAATGAAAGCCCGGACCCTTTTCCCCTTCTCCGTTGCAACGTACAACGGAGAAGGGGAAAAAGCGCCGAAGGGTTGAGCTTTTCATTTCCCCTTCTCCGTGGGCACTCAGTCATTTTTTCAGACTTTTTTCAAAACTTCATTTTTGATTATTTTAAGATATAATTAACCATTTTCTTCACTTTTTTCTTCTTTCCACGGGTGGGGGACCATGGCAGGCAGCCTATGAACACCGAAATTCGGCCTGGAACCTCCAGGATATTTGGGCTAAGCTCCATAAACTGACAGAATCACCCAGAAATGTCACTTTCCTACCACAGAAATATATCATACAAATACATTTAATTAGTATGGGACTTCCAGGGAACATAACAGCTATTAAAAAGCCAGGAAAATAGCTTGGATCCTGGGTAAACTGTGTGTACAGTGTGCGTGGGACTGCCAGGGCGCAAAACAGCTATTAAAAAGCCAGGGAAATAGCTTGGATCCTGGGTAAACTGTGTGTACAGTGTGCGTGGGACTGCCAGGGCGCAAAACAGCTATTAAAAAGCCAGGGAAATAGCTTGGATCCTGGGTAAAATGTGTGTACAGTGTGCGTGGGACTGCCAGGGCGCAAAACAGCTATTACAAAGCCAGGGAAATAGCTTGGATCCTGGGTAAAATGTGTGTACAGTGTGCGTGGGACTGCCAGGGCGCAAAACAGCTATTAAGAAGCCAGAGAAATAGCTTGGATCCTGGGTAAAATGTGTGTACAGTGTGTGGGACTGCCAGGGCGCAAAACAGCTATTACAAAGCCAGGGAAATAGCTTGGATCCTGGGTAAAATGTGTGTACAGTGTGTGGGACTGCCAGGGCGCAAAACAGCTATTACAAAGCCAGGGAAATAGCTTGGATCCTGGGTAAACTGTGTGTACAGTGTGCGTGGGACTGCCAGGGCGCAAAACAGCTATTAAAAAGCCAGGGAAATAGCTTGGATCCTGGGTAAAATGTGTGTACAGTGTGTGGGACTGCCAGGGCGCAAAACAGCTATTAAGAAGCCAGGGAAATAGCTTGGATCCTGGGTAAAATGTGTGTACAGTGTGTGGGACTGCCAGGGCGCAAAACAGCTATTACAAAGCAAGGGAAATAGCTTGGATCCTGGGTAAACTGTGTGTACAGTGTGCGTGGGACTGCCAGGGCGCAAAACAGCTATTAAAAAGCCAGGGAAATAGCTTGGATCCTGGGTAAAATGTGTGTACAGTGTGCGTGGGACTGCCAGGGCGCAAAACAGCTATTACAAAGCCAGGGAAATAGCTTGGATCCTGGGTAAAATGTGTGTACAGTGTGCGTGGGACTGCCAGGGCGCAAAACAGCTATTAAGAAGCCAGAGAAATAGCTTGGATCCTGGGTAAAATGTGTGTACAGTGTGTGGGACTGCCAGGGCGCAAAACAGCTATTACAAAGCCAGGGAAATAGCTTGGATCCTGGGTAAAATGTGTGTACAGTGTGTGGGACTGCCAGGGCGCAAAACAGCTATTACAAAGCCAGGGAAATAGCTTGGATCCTGGGTAAACTGTGTGTACAGTGTGCGTGGGACTGCCAGGGCGCAAAACAGCTATTAAAAAGCCAGGGAAATAGCTTGGATCCTGGGTAAAATGTGTGTACAGTGTGTGGGACTGCCAGGGCGCAAAACAGCTATTAAGAAGCCAGGGAAATAGCTTGGATCCTGGGTAAAATGTGTGTACAGTGTGTGGGACTGCCAGGGCGCAAAACAGCTATTACAAAGCCAGGGAAATAGCTTGGATCCTGGGTAAACTGTGTGTACAGTGTGCGTGGGACTGCCAGGGCGCAAAACAGCTATTAAAAAGCCAGGGAAATAGCTTGGATCCTGGGTAAAATGTGTGTACAGTGTGCGTGGGACTGCCAGGGCGCAAAACAGCTATTACAAAGCCAGGGAAATAGCTTGGATCCTGGGTAAAATGTGTGTACAGTGTGCGTGGGACTGCCAGGGCGCAAAACAGCTATTAAGAAGCCAGAGAAATAGCTTGGATCCTGGGTAAAATGTGTGTACAGTGTGTGGGACTGCCAGGGCGCAAAACAGCTATTACAAAGCCAGGGAAATAGCTTGGATCCTGGGTAAAATGTGTGTACAGTGTGTGGGACTGCCAGGGCGCAAAACAGCTATTACAAAGCCAGGGAAATAGCTTGGATCCTGGGTAAACTGTGTGTACAGTGTGCGTGGGACTGCCAGGGCGCAAAACAGCTATTAAAAAGCCAGGGAAATAGCTTGGATCCTGGGTAAAATGTGTGTACAGTGTGCGGGACTGCCAGGGCGCAAAACAGCTATTGCAAAGCCAGGGAAATAGCTTGGATCCTGGGTAAAATGTGTGTACAGTGTGCGTGGGACTGCCAGGGCGCAAAACAGCTATTACAAAGCCAGGGAAATAGCTTGGATCCTGGGTAAAATGTGTGTACAGTGTGCGTGGGACTGCCAGGGCGCAAAACAGCTATTAAGAAGCCAGAGAAATAGCTTGGATCCTGGGTAAAATGTGCGTACAGTGTGTGGGACTGCCAGGGCGCAAAACAGCTATTACAAAGCCAGGGAAATAGCTTGGATCCTGGGTAAAATGTGTGTACAGTGTGTGGGACTGCCAGGGCGCAAAACAGCTATTAAGAAGCCAGGGAAATAGCTTGGATCCTGGTTAAACTGTGTGTACAGTGTGCGTGGGACTGCCAGGGCGCAAAACAGCTATTAAAAAGCCAGGGAAATAGCTTGGATCCTGGGTACAATTGAAGCAGAGTGCACCCAGAGAGCCGGCGCGCGCAGCTGCCTTTACGACCCGGGAATAAGTGTTCAAAAGGCCGGGTAAAGTTGGTTGAAATACACCCCTGGATGGATGTTATGTGTGGTCAATATTATGCCACAACCAGGGTGCGTCACTGCCATATACAAGCCAGGGAAATAGCTTGGATCCTGGTTAAACTGTGTGTACAGTGTGCGTGGGACTGCCAGGGCGCAAAACAGCTATTAAAAAGCCAGTGAAATAGCTTGGATCCTGGGTAAAATGTGTGTACAGTGCGTGGGACTGCCAGGGCGCAAAACAGCTATTAAAAAGCCAGGGAAATAGCTTGGATCCTGGGTAAAATGTGTGTACAGTGTGTGGGACTGCCAGGGCGCAAAACAGCTATTAAGAAGCCAGGGAAATAGCTTGGATCCTGGGTAAAATGTGTGTACAGTGTGTGGGACTGCCAGGGCGCAAAACAGCTGTTAAAAAGCGGGGGAGAAGAGCTTGGATCCTGGGTACAATTGAAGCAGAGTGCACCCAGAGAGCCGGCGGGCGATGCTGCATTTTCGACCCGGGAATAAGTGTTCAAAGGCCGGGTAAAGTTGGTTGAAATACACCCCTGGATGGCTGTGATGTGTGGTAAATATTCTGCCACAACCAGGGTGTGTACAAGCAACGGAAATAGCTTGGATCCTGGGTAAAATTGAAGCAGAGTGCACCCAGAGAGGAGACGCGCGCAGCTGCCTTTTCGACCCGGGAATAAGTGTTCAAAAGGCCGGGTAAAGTTGGTTGAAATACACCCCTGGATGGATGTGATGTGTGGTAAATATTCTGCCACAACCAGGGTGCGTCACTGCCATATACAAGCCAGGGAAATAGCTTGGATCCTGGGTAAACATGTGTGTGTACAGTGTGCGTGGGACTGCCAGGGCGCAAAACAGCTATTAAAAAGCCAGGGAAATAGCTTGGATCCTGGGTAGCCATGTGTTTACAGTGTGCGTGGGACTGCCAGGGCGCAAAACAGCTATTAAAAAGCCAGGGAAATAGCTTGAATCCTGGGTAAAATGTGTGTACAGTGTGCGTGGGACTGCCAGGGCGCAAAACAGCTATTAAAAAGCGGGGGAGAAGAGCTTGGATCCTGGGTAAAATTGAAGCAGAGTGCACCCAGAGAGCCGGCGCGCGCAGCTGCATTTTCGACCCGGGAATAAGTGTTCAAAGGCCGGGTAAAGTTGGTTGAAATACACCCCTGGATGGCTGTGATGTGTGGTAAATATTCTGCCACAACCAGGGTGTGTACAAGCAACGGAAATAGCTTGGATCCTGGGTAAAATTGAAGCAGAGTGCACCCAGAGAGCCGGCGCGCGCAGCTGCCTTTTCGACCCGGGAATAAGTGTTCAAAAGGCCGGGTAAAGTTGGTTGAAATACACCCCTGGATGGATGTTATGTGTGGTCAATATTATGCCACAACCAGGGTGCGTCACTGCCATATACAAGCCAGGGAAATAGCTTGGATCCTGGGTAAAATGTGTGTACAGTGTGCGGGACTGCCAGGGCGCAAAACAGCTATTGCAAAGCCAGGGAAATAGCTTGGATCCTGGGTAAAATGTGTGTACAGTGTGCGTGGGACTGCCAGGGCGCAAAACAGCTATTAAGAAGCCAGGGAAATAGCTTGGATCCTGGGTAAAATTGAAGCAGAGTGCACCCAGAGAGCCGGCGCGCGCAGCTGCCTTTTCGACCCGGGAATAAGTGTTCAAAAGGCCGGGTAAAGTTGGTTGAAATACACCCCTGGATGGATGTTATGTGTGGTCAATATTATGCCACAACCAGGGTGCGTCACTGCCATATACAAGCCAGGGAAATAGCTTGGATCCTGGGTAAAATGTGTGTACAGTGTGCGGGACTGCCAGGGCGCAAAACAGCTATTGCAAAGCCAGGGAAATAGCTTGGATCCTGGGTAAAATGTGTGTACAGTGTGCGTGGGACTGCCAGGGCGCAAAACAGCTATTAAGAAGCCAGGGAAATAGCTTGGATCCTGGGTAAAATTGAAGCAGAGTGCACCCAGAGAGCCGGCGCGCGCAGCTGCATTTTCGACCCGGGAATAAGTGTTCAAAAGGCCGGGTAAAGTTGGTTGAAATACACCCCTGGATGGATGTTATGTGTGGTCAATATTATGCCACAACCAGGGTGCGTCACTGCCATATACAAGCCAGGGAAATAGCTTGGATCCTGGGTAAACATGTGTGTGTACAGTGTGCGTGGGACTGCCAGGGCGCAAAACAGCTATTAAAAAGCCAGGGAAATAGCTTGGATCCTGGGTAGCCATGTGTGTACAGTGTGCGTGGGACTGCCAGGGCGCAAAACAGCTGTTAAAAAGCGGGGGAGAAGAGCTTGGATCCTGGGTAAAATTGAAGCAGAGTGCACCCAGAGAGCCGGCGCGCGCAGCTGCATTTTCGACCCGGGAATAAGTGTTCTAACTTCGGGGTAAAGTTGGTTGAAATACACCCCCGGATGAATGTTATGTGTGGTCAATATTATGCCACAACCAGGGTGCGTCACTGCCATATACAAGCCAGGGAAATAGCTTGGATCCTGGGTAAACATGTGTGTGTACAGTGTGCGTGGGACTGCCAGGGCGCAAAACAGCTATTAAAAAGCCAGGGAAATAGCTTGGATCCTGGGTAAAATGTGTGTACAGTGTGCGTGGGACTGCCAGGGCGGAAAACAGCTGTTAAAAAGCGGGGGAAATAGCTTGGATCCTGGGTAGCCATGTGTGTACAGTGTGCGTGGGACTGCCAGGGCGCAAATCAGCTATTAAAAAGCCAGGGAAATAGCTTGGATCCTGGGTAAAATGTGTGTACAGTGTGCGTGGGACTGCCAGGGCGCAAAACAGCTATTACAAAGCCAGGGAAATAGCTTGGATCCTGGGTAGCCATGTGTGTACAGTGTGTGGGACTGCCAGGGCGCAAAACAGCTGTTAAAAAGCGGGGGAGAAGAGCTTGGATCCTGGGTACAATTGAAGCAGAGTGCACCCAGAGATCCGGCGGGCGATGCTGCATTTTCGACCCGGGAATAAGTGTTCTAACTTCGGGGTAAAGATGGTTGAAATACACCCCTGGATGGATGTTATGTGTGGTCAATATTATGCCACAACCAGGGTGTATACAAGCAACGGAAATAGCTTGGATCCTGGGTAAAATTGAAGCAGAGTGCACCCAGAGAGCCGGCGCGCGCAGCTGCCTTTTCGACCCGGGAATAAGTGTTCAAAAGGCCGGGTAAAGTTGGTTGAAATACACCCCTGGATGGATGTGATGTGTGGTAAATATTCTGCCACAACCAGGGTGCGTCACTGCCATATACAAGCCAGGGAAATAGCTTGGATCCTGGGTAAACATGTGTGTGTACAGTGTGCGTGGGACTGCCAGGGCGCAAAACAGCTATTACAAAGCCGGGGAAATAGCTTGGACCCTGGTTAAACTGTGTGTACAGTGTGCGTGGGACTGCCAGGGCGCAAAACCGCTATTAAAAAGCCAGGGAAATAGCTTGGATCCTGGGTAAACTGTGTGTACAGTGTGTGGGACTGCCAGGGCGCAAAACAGCTGTTAAAAAGCGGGGGAGAAGAGCTTGGATCCTGGGTACAATTGAAGCAGAGTGCACCCAGAGAGCCGGCGGGCGATGCTGCATTTTCGACCCGGGAATAAGTGTTCTAACTTCGGGGTAAAGATGGTTGAAATACACCCCTGGATGGCTGTTATGTGTGGTCAATATTATGCCACAACCAGGGTGTATAAAAGCCAGGGAAATAGCTTGGATCCTGGGTACAATTGAAGCAGAGTGCACCCAGAGAGGAGGCCGGCGCAGCTGCGTTTTCGACCGGGGAAAATGGTTTGAAAGGTGGGGATAAAGTGTTTTAAAGGTGGGGAAAGTGTTCACGCAGCCCCCTGACAACGGTAATAATGATTAAAAACCATTTCTAGGGCAGGGTGTATTTTAGAAGTGAAAGAAAAACCATTTTAAACCGGTTAAAAGGCACACAAAGTGATTTAAGTGCAGTTCCCATGTGTCCCCACAGGAGGGCGCTTCAGCCTGCTTGAGCACAGTGCATTAACCGTAAAACATGCCATAAATAAAGGCAAATGGATGGATTCAAGGTGCGGGGAGGCTCCGCACGAGACACAGGCACATTCCCAATCCCCCACAGTAGTGACAACGGTGATTTAAACTAGTTTCTGCGGGGAAAAGAGTGCTCAAAGTCTGCTAAAACTCTGCTAAAACTCTGATAACGGCGTGGTACAAGTCTGATTGCTTCAGAGACCCATAGTAAGGATACAATATAACCATGGCCATCTAAAAGTATCCATTAAAATGCATTTGCAGGGTGAACAGAGCAGAGAGAAGCCTGAAAATGCCTCTCCAGCACCACAGCGAGCTCCCGGGTGCTGCGGAGGGTGGGAGGCAGGCGCCGCTGGCTTTCTCGACCCGGGAATAAGTGTTCAAAAGGCCGGGTAAAGTTGGTTGAAATACACCCCTGGATGGATGTGATGTGTGGTCAATATTATGCCACAACCAGGGTGTATAAAAGCCAGGGAAATAGCTTGGATCCTGGGTACAATTGAAGCAGAGTGCACCCAGAGAGCCGGCGGGCGATGCTGCATTTTCGACCCGGGAATAAGTGTTCAAAGGCCGGGTAAAGTTGGTTGAAATACACCCCTGGATGGATGTTATGTGTGGTCAATATTATGCCACAACCAGGGTGTGTACAAGCAACGGAAATAGCTTGGATCCTGGGTAAAATTGAAGCAGAGTGCACCCAGAGAGCCGGCGCGCGCAGCTGCCTTTTCGACCCGGGAATAAGTGTTCAAAAGGCCGGGTAAAGTTGGTTGAAATACACCCCTGGATGGATGTTATGTGTGGTCAATATTATGCCACAACCAGGGTGCGTCACTGCCATATACAAGCCAGGGAAATAGCTTGGATCCTGGGTAGCCATGTGTGTACAGTGTGCGTGGGACTGCCAGGGCGCAAAACAGCTATTACAAAGCCAGGGAAATAGCTTGGATCCTGGGTAAACTGTGTGTACAGTGTGCGTGGGACTGCCAGGGCGCAAAACAGCTGTTAAAAAGCGGGGGAGAAGAGCTTGGATCCTGGGTAAAATTGAAGCAGAGGGCACCCAGAGAGCCGGCGGGCGATGCTGCATTTTCGACCCGGGAATAAGTGTTCTAACTTCGGGGTAAAGATGGTTGAAATACACCCCTGGATGGCTGTTATGTGTGGTCAATATTATGCCACAACCAGGGTGTATAAAAGCCAGGGAAATAGCTTGGATCCTGGGTACAATTGAAGCAGAGTGCACCCAGAGAGGAGGCGCGCGCAGCTGCATTTTCGACCGGGGAAAATGGTTTGAAAGGTGGGGATAAAGTGTTTTAAAGGTGGGGAAAGTGTTCACGCAGCCCCCTGACAACGGTAATAATGATTAAAAACCATTTCTCGGGCAGGGTGTATTTTACAAAGTGAAAGAAAAACCATTTTAAACCGGTTAAAAGGCACACAGAGTGATTTAAGTGCAGTTCCCATGTGTCCCCACAGGAGGGCGCTTCAGCCTGCTCGAGCACAGTGCATTAACCGTAAAACATGCCATAAATACAGGCAAATGGATGGATTCAAGGTGCGGGGAGGCTCCGCACGAGACACAGGCACATTCCCAATACCCCACAGTAGTGACAACGGTGATTTAAACTAGTTTCTGCGGGGAAAAGAGTGCTCAAAGTCTGCTAAAACTCTGCTAAAACTCTGACAATGCCTCTCCAGCACCACAGAGAGCTCCCAGGTGCTGCGGAGGGTGGGAGACAGGCTCACAGCTCGGCCCGGAACCTTCAGCAGGCCCCCCCTGCAGCAGGCCCCCCCCCCTGCAGCACCCCCAGCTGCTGGGCATCGACATGGAGGTGGGCAGTCCGCCTTTCGGCACCCAAACTCGGCCCTGAGACCTCCAGCCCCTCTCTCTGAACCAGCTATGAGAAGCCAATATACCTCCAAAGCCTTTGCTTACGGCCATACCACCCTGATCACGCCCGATCTCGTCCGATCTCGGAAGCTAAGCAGGGTCGGGCCGGGTCAGTACTTGGATGGGAGACCGCCTGGGAATACCCGGTGCTGTAAGCTTTTTTTTAAACCCAGGACAGAGACCGGGAAAATCACCTCTCTTTGGCGGCTCACACACCACCACAGGACGGGCTAATGACCCCCAGCGTGTCTCCCTAACATGTTCACTTAGATTATTTCAGACCTCCAGGAGAGAGACCGGGAAACTCACCTCTATTTGGCGGCTCACAGACCACCAAAGGAAGGACTAATGACCTCCAGCATGTATCCCTAATATGTGCACTCTGTTCATTTCTCACCTCCAGGAGAGAGACCGGGAAAATCACCTCTCTTTGGCGGCTCACAGACCACCAAAGGACGGGCTAATGACCCCCAGCGTGTCTCCCTAACATGTGCACTCTGTTCATTTCACACCTCCAGGAGAGAGACCGGGAAAATCACCTCTCTTTGGCGGCTCACAGACCACCAAAGGAAGGACTAATGACCTCCAGCACGTATCCCTAATATGTGCACTTTGTTCATTTCACACCTCCAGGAGAGAGACCGGGAAAATCACCTCTCAGACCACCAAAGGACGGGCTAATGACCCCCCAGCGTGTCTCCCTAACATGTGCACTTGGTTCATTTCACACCTCCAGGAGAGAGACCGGTAAAATCACCTGTCTTTGGCGGCTCACACACCACCACAGGACGGGCTAATGACCCCCGGCGTGTCTCCCTAACATGTGCACTCTGTTCATTTCACACCTCCAGGAGAGAGACCGGGAAAATCACCTCTCTTTGGCGGCTCACAGACCACCACAGGACGGGCTAATGACCCCCGGCGTGTCTCCCTAACATGTGCACTCTGTTCATTTCACACCTCCAGGAGAGAGACCGGTAAAATCACCTGTCTTTGGCGGCTCACACACCACCACAGGACGGGCTAATGACCCCCGGCGTGTCTCCCTAACATGTGCACTCTGTTCATTTCACACCTCCAGGAGAGAGACCGGGAAAATCACCTCTCTTTGGCGGCTCACAGACCACCACAGGACGGGCTAATGACCCCCGGCGTGTCTCCCTAACATGTGCACTCTGTTCATTTCACACCTCCAGGAGAGAGACCGGGAAAATCACCTCTCTTTGGCGGCTCACAGACCACCAAAGGACGGGCTAATGACCCCCAGCGTGTCTCCCTAACATGTGCACTCTGTTCATTTCACACCTCCAGGAGAGAGACCGGTAAAATCACCTGTCTTTGGCGGCTCACACACCACCACAGGACGGGCTAATGACCCCCGGCGTGTCTCCCTAACATGTGCACTCTGTTCATTTCACACCTCCAGGAGAGAGACCGGGAAAATCACCTCTCTTTGGCGGCTCACAGACCACCACAGGACGGGCTAATGACCCCCGGCGTGTCTCCCTAACATGTGCACTCTGTTCATTTCACACCTCCAGGAGAGAGACCGGTAAAATCACCTGTCTTTGGCGGCTCACACACCACCACAGGACGGGCTAATGACCCCCGGCGTGTCTCCCTAACATGTGCACTCTGTTCATTTCACACCTCCAGGAGAGAGACCGGGAAAATCACCTCTCTTTGGCGGCTCACAGACCACCACAGGACGGGCTAATGACCCCCGGCGTGTCTCCCTAACATGTGCACTCTGTTCATTTCACACCTCCAGGAGAGAGACCGGGAAAATCACCTCTCTTTGGCGGCTCACAGACCACCAAAGGACGGGCTAATGACCCCCAGCGTGTCTCCCTAACATGTGCACTCTGTTCATTTCACACCTCCAGGAGAGAGACCGGGAAAATCACCTCTCTTTGGCGGCTCACAGACCACCAAAGGACGGGCTAATGACCCCCAGCGTGTCTCCCTAACATGTGCACTCTGTTCATTTCACACCTCCAGGAGAGAGACCGGGAAAATCACCTGTCTTTGGCGGCTCACACACCACCACAGGACGGGCTAATGACCCCCGGCGTGTCTCCCTAACATGTGCACTCTGTTCATTTCACACCTCCAGGAGAGAGACCGGGAAAATCACCTCTCTTTGGCGGCTCACAGACCACCACAGGACGTGCTAATGACCCCCGGCGTGTCTCCCTAACATGTGCACTCTGTTCATTTCACACCTCCAGGAGAGAGACCGGGAAAATCACCTCTCTTTGGCGGCTCACAGACCACCAAAGGACGGGCTAATGACCCCCAGCGTGTCTCCCTAACATGTGCACTCTGTTCATTTCACACCTCCAGGAGAGAGACCGGGAAAATCACCTCTCTTTGGCGGCTCACAGACCACCAAAGGACGGGCTAATGACCCCCAGCGTGTCTCCCTAACATGTGCACTCTGTTCATTTCACACCTCCAGGAGAGAGACCGGGAAAATCACCTCTCTTTGGCGGCTCACACACCACCACAGGACGGGCTAATGACCCCCGGCGTGTCTCCCTAACATGTGCACTCTGTTCATTTCACACCTCCAGGAGAGAGACCGGGAAAATCACCTCTCTTTGGCGGCTCACAGACCACCACAGGACGGGCTAATGACCCCCGGCGTGTCTCCCTAACATGTGCACTCTGTTCATTTCACACCTCCAGGAGAGAGACCGGTAAAATCACCTGTCTTTGGCGGCTCACACACCACCACAGGACGGGCTAATGACCCCCGGCGTGTCTCCCTAACATGTGCACTCTGTTCATTTCACACCTCCAGGAGAGAGACCGGGAAAATCACCTCTCTTTGGCGGCTCACAGACCACCACAGGACGGGCTAATGACCCCCGGCGTGTCTCCCTAACATGTGCACTCTGTTCATTTCACACCTCCAGGAGAGAGACCGGGAAAATCACCTCTCTTTGGCGGCTCACAGACCACCAAAGGACGGGCTAATGACCCCCAGCGTGTCTCCCTAACATGTGCACTCTGTTCATTTCACACCTCCAGGAGAGAGACCGGTAAAATCACCTGTCTTTGGCGGCTCAC
>JAAKFY010001015.1:0-13614 GCA_011823955.1 Dissostichus mawsoni
GACACAAAACCACTACAGAAACATGAGGCAAACATAAAGAGATAAAGGAACTAGATAGATACATTATTAAAATTGAAAGTCGAAAGTCTAAGCTCCAACCCCCAAATTTCATTCTATTAGTCAAGAAAACTCTCCTGGTGAATTTTTTCCTCAATCTGACACCAGCATCAGCTGCTGCCACACCAGCACCGTGGCTGCCAGCACCGTGGCTGCTGCCACACCAGCGCCGTGGCTGCTGCCACACCAGCGCCGTGGCTGCTGCCACACCAGCGCCGTGGCTGCTGCCACACCAGCTCCGTGGCTGCCAGCACCGTGGCTGCTGCCACACCAGCATCAGCTGCCACAACAGCATCAGCTGCTGCCACACCAGCACCGTCGCTGCTGCCACACCAGCACCGTGGCTGCTGCCACGCCAGCTCCGTGGCTGCCAGCACCGTGGCTGCTGCCACACCAGCATCAGCTGCCACACCAGCACCGTGGCTGCCACACCAGCACCGTGGCTGCCACACCAGCACCGTGGCTGCCCACACCAGCATCCGCTGCTGCTACACAGCACCCGCTGCTGCTACACCAGCACCGTGGCTGCTGCCACACCCGCACCGTGGCTGCTGCCACACCAGCACCGTGGCTGCTGCCACACCAGCACCGTGGCTGCTGCCACACCAGCACCGTGGCTGCCAGCACCGTGGCTGCTGCCACACCAGCACCGTGGCTGCCAGCACCGTGGCTGCTGCCACACCAGCACCGTGGCTGCCACACCAGCATCAGTGCTGCCACACCAGCACCGTGGCTGCCAGCACCGTGTGCTGCTGCTACCCACATCTGCTGCCACACCAGCACCGTGGCTGCCACACCAGCTGCTGCCACACAGCACCGTGGCAGCTGATGCTGGTGTGGCAGCAGCTGATGCTGGTGTGGCAGCCACGGTGCTGGTGTGGCAGCCACGGTGCTGGTGTGGCAGCAGCTGATGCTGGTGTGGCAGCCACGGTGCTGGTGTGGCAGCAGCTGATGCTGGTGTGGCAGCCACGGTGCTGGTGTGGCAGCAGCTGATGCTGGTGTGGCAGCAGCTGATGCTGGTGTGGCAGCCACGGTGCTGGTGTGGCAGCCACGGTGCTGGTGTGGCAGCCACGGTGCTGGTGTGGCAGCTGATGCTGGTGTGGCAGCAGCTGATGCTGGTGTGGCAGCTGATGCTGGTGTAGCAGCAGCCACGCTGCTGCAACTGAGGCTACACTTCAAGCTTGATGAGGGAGGGGTAAATGTTGTTGGAATTTGAATAAAATTCACCAGGAGAGTTTTCTTGACTATCATAACGAATTCCGGTGGAGCTTAAAATAAATGAATTCGAAAATGTACATCGCACTAAGGACCACCTTAAGATAGATAGATAGAATTGGAGGGATGAACCCCTCCTGGAGTCTAGTACTAGGTACTAGGAGTCTAGACTCCTGGTACCAGGAGTCTAGACTCCTAGTACCATGAGTCTAGTACCAAGAGTCTAGCACCAGGAGTCTAGTACTAGGAGTCTAGCACCAGGAGTCTAGCACCAGGAGTCTAGTACTAGGAGTCTAGCACCAGGAGTCTAGAACCAGGAGTCTAGAACCAGGAGTCTAGTACTAGGAGTCTAGTACCAGGAGTCTAGCACCAGGAGTCTAGAACCAGGAGTCTAGAACTAGGAGTCTAGCACCAGGAGTCTAGCACTAGGAGTCTAGCACCAGGAGTCTAGAACCAGGAGTCTAGAACCAGGAGTCTAGCACTAGGAGTCTAGTACTAGGAGTCTAGTACTAGGAGTCTAGAACCAGGAGTCTAGAACCAGGAGTCTAGCACTAGGAGTCTAGCACCAGGAGTCTAGAACTAGGAGTCTAGCACCAGAGTCTAGAACCAGAAGTCTAGAACCAGGAGTCTAGAACTAGGAGTCTAGCACCAGGAGTCTAGCACTAGGAGTCTAGCACCAGGAGTCTAGAACCAGGAGTCTAGAACCAGGAGTCTAGCACTAGGAGTCTAGTACTAGGAGTCTAGTACTAGGTGTCTAGAACCAGGAGTCTAGAACTAGGAGTCTAGCACCAGGAGTCTAGCACCAGGAGTCTAGAACCAGGAGTCTAGAACCAGGAGTCTAGCACTAGGAGTCTAGTACTAGGAGTCTAGCACTAGGAGTCTAGTACTAGGAGTCTAGAACCAGGAGTCTAGCACTAGGAGTCTAGTACTAGGAGTCTAGAACCAGGAGTCTAGAACCAGGAGTCTAGCACTAGGAGTCTAGAACCAGGAGTCTAGCACTAGGTCTAGTACCAGGAGTCTAGCACTAGGAGTCTAGTACTAGGAGTCTAGAACCAGGAGTCTAGCACTAGGAGTCTAGAACCAGGAGTCTAGAACTAGGAGTCTAGCACCAGGAGTCTAGCACTAGGAGTCTAGTACTAGGAGTCTAGAACCAGGAGTCTAGAACCAGGAGTCTAGCACTAGGAGTCTAGTACTAGGAGTTTAGTAATAGGAGTGAAAACAGAGAGAAAACTGACAGAAAACAGAGAGAAAACTGAGAGAAAACTGACAGAAAACAGAGAGAAAACTGAGAGAAAACTGACAGAAAACTGAGAGAAAACGGAGAGAAAACTGACAGCTTTAAGCAGCTTCTGTTAGCATGACGGCAGCATCCTAAGCTAACTTAGCTCAAGTTAGCTGTTATTTCCGTTAACAGATCTGTTACCTATATCGATACAAACCTCGCTAACCTCTTCACGCCCAGCATAACATCATGTCTACAGAATAACGGGTCTTACCGGGAGCACGGCACCGGGAGTCCGTTAATCAGCTGTGTCGGTGCTGCTGCTGAGCTACATGCTAACATGCTAACTGTTTACAGACATTAAGCCCCGCCCACCAGGAACCAACAACACCGCGTCACGTCCGGGTTTAAAGGCTGTCCGGGGGACGTCTATCGTTTTTCCAACCCAGTTTAGATTTAACCACGCCCACTTCCGCATTACGCAAGCATCGACGTAGCTCTACGCGATAGCGTCATAGACTTCATCTTCGGCAGTTATAGCAGTCGCGGTAAAGCAGAATATAGAATAGTTGTTTTTTGTCTTTCCAAAGGATTTGTTGACTGAAAGTAAACGCTCCTATAATCAAAGCCCTATCGAAGAGTCCTGAGATCGCATGGTGTTTTCTCATCGATCAATAGCCTGTGTGTGTCCTCACTGTTCGTTTCCTCACTGTTCGTTTCCTCACTGTTCGTTTCCTCACTGTTCGTTTTCAGGACAAACAAAAGACGTTTTAAATATCTTATCAGCTGGTGTAAGTGCAGAATATTGAATATAACCTTGACTATTACTGTGTACTTCATTTATCTGACAGCATTATTTAATGATACTATTTTATATATATATTATACACACATTTATTCATTTATAAACATATATATAAAACACACTTATATGTACTCACACATGTATTTATTCATTTATACACAGATTTATTCATTCATTTATACACACACTCACATATATATACACTTTATATTAATTCATTTGTACACACAATACATATATTATATATGTGTATAAATAAACACACACAAACAAAACAACACAATATAATAAACACAGTTGCAATAATAATAACATAATATGATCAATTCTACCCTTTTGTTTTTGCTCCCATATTTCAATTAAAAGATATTTGTCAAAATCAATATTGGTGGGGGCTCTTTTGCAAAGATAATCAATAACCCCACCTGACAGTTGTTGCAGATTATACAGCATTACTTGTTACTTACACACATGTGCCTTAGGATGGTCCCAGAAAAAGCCAAAATATATACATTTATTAGGCACTCTGAATAAGGGTTGAGTGTGTAATAATCATGCCTTTTAATTGGTGTATATGTCTCACCAGGTGAAGGCTGGGACAGCGGGAGGGGTGAGGTAGGAGCAGGGGACTGCTGAATGCTGAAGTCCCAGGAAACAGGTTGACTGCATGATCCGCTTACCTGTTTGCATCAACTGCAGGAGGTCAAGCAGGGGTCATGTGATGTCCTTTAGGTTGGATCAACACCAGCCTCTGGAAAGATGTCATGACTGCAGAGGGCAGTGGACCTTTAGTCATTTAATACTGTGATGTAGGCTAGTGCATTTGTATTAACAGGGAGGTTATATTTCAGCATTTGAGATACACCTTGAGGCCTGATTTGGTAAAAAGCCCACTTGCCACGACAAGGTACAGGCCATACATGGATAAGATATGTCAAAGACATAAGGTGAAAAACAAATGAGAAAGAAAGGCATACACATATACAAACAGATAAGGGTGTAGAGGGGCACGGAATACCAGTGTCCTGCCTCTAAACAGAGGGATGGGGGTGAAGAGGAGTCAGAGGGTGTAGAGGGGCACTGACTAGTGTCCTGCCTCTAAACAGAGGATGGGGGTGAAGAGGAGTCAGAGGGTGTAGAGGGCACGGAATACCAGTGTCCTGCCTCTAAACAGAGGGATGGGGGTGAAGAGGAGTCAGAGGGTGTAGAGGGGCACGGAATACCAGTGTCCTGCCTCTAAACAGAGGGATGGGGGTGACGAGGAGTCAGAGGGTGTAGAGGGGCACGGAATACCAGTGTCCTGCCTCTAAACAGAGGGATGGGGGTGACGAGGAGTCAGAGGGTGTAGAGGGGCACGGAATACCAGTGTCCTGCCTCTAAACAGAGGGATGGGGGTGACGAGGAGTCAGGGGTGTAGAGGGGTTGCTTCTCAGGACATTGTACTGCTCAGCCATTGCCAGTAGCCCAGCAGTGAAATGTGGATCCTGGCAACGAATTTTCATTTCCTCCATCATGTTATCCACAAGAGAGACGTCATCTGATGCGATATCTAAGAGGGAAAAATATTTAAATTAAAGGTTATTTTTTAAGTTATATTATACATATATTAACAATTTATTAATTCATCACTCTACTAAGCACCAAAATGATGTGAACATAAACCTGCACGCTCACAACTCACCTTCTTGTGGCCTATCACCAGTGACACTTCTGGAGGGCTGGGCTTGTTCTGTCAATACACCTGTGAAGAGTAGCATATGATGGTATTCAGTTGATTGGTATTAACTATTCCAGTGCCCCTTTTCTGATGTTATGGTCCAAGGGGAAAGAAAAGTCTAGGTATATATATTGTGTTGTGTGTGTGTGTGTGTGTGGTGTGTGTGTGTTGTCTGATGCGTAGTGCTTGGTTCATGAGTGCCTACAGATACCAAGAGATACATCAATTATGTGTGTCTCACATGGTATTAGTGATGGACATGGATAATATAGAACTACTTTGTTATTTTGATTTAAAGTTTCAATTATTTTATATAATTACACCATTATTAATGTAAGTTTTGTGTATTACTTACTTCTAAACGACTGACATGATTGCCTTTCAAGTCTGAGGGGTTGGAGGAAATCCAAAGAGATGGTTTCTATAAAACATTAAGGGATCAACATAAATTAAAAAATAAACAGTGTATATCCTTTATTTTGTAATCAAAACATGAAATGTTGGCAGTCTCATTACACCAGTTATTGTTAAAATATTGACTTTACCTGCCGATGTCAGTTTCATCAGCTCTGCTCTCATCTCTGGGTTTATCGGTAGAAAAGAGTGTGACAAACAGCTGTAACTGTTCATCACTGCTGCCTGGTGTTTACAAGGCGCTCCTGTTTGTCCTGCAGGGCAAGAACACAGCTCCAAATCCATGTCTACATCATACGTTTGGGTAGATCCCTTCACCACAAACTTCTTGTCCTCAATCTGCAAAATCACAAGTCAAACAAGGATAAATGTATTTGTTACACAAGTGACATATGTGCGTATTGATTCTGTAGTGATAAACCTATAGCATGTTATGTTTTTTCAGCTGTTGTATCCATTACCTGCTGAATATGCGATGCTGCAATGTTGCCATCTTGGGGAGGAATTTTGCTCGCTGGAATGATTCCCAGCGTCCAAGGGCAACATCAACGATGCGTGCCTCATAATAGGTCTCCAGCCTCGAGGTCAGCAGATCAAACAGCTGAGGAAGGTTGAAGGCCTTTGTCCTCTGCAGTATTTTGTCCTTGAGGACACGCATTGCCGCTTCTGCAAAATTGTTGGTATTGTTTCCTCTGGTGAGGAAACTGCCTCTATAACTGAGGGCCCAACACTCTCTTCTGGCGTACAGCCGGTCCAAGTACTGAGGAACTTTTCATAACTGCAATTGGTTAAAAAAAAAAAAATATCCAAACAGTAAAGCTTATCACTTCATTACATTGGGTGTTGGATGTTATTTGATAAGAATAAGTCATTTCTCTCATATGGCTAAACAAAACATCACTAACTTGTCTGCATTAAACACTAACCTGGCTGCAACTGGATGCCCTCTTGCCTCGCTGTAAAGCCTATCCACACTGCCTATCTCCTGACAGTAAAGCATCTCTTTTACAATGGCAAAAAGTGCCGGTCTGTCTCCGTGAGTGACCCCACTCTCCTTGCTCCACAGCCACCTCCAAACTGCTTGTAGCAGATGGAAGGAGCACAGGAGAAGTGTGGCCTTAGGAAATGCTTTTCTCAGAGCTCCCCTCTCTGCCCTACAGTCATCTGTGATGACCAGTTGTGGCCCTTCGTGTCCTCTGCCAGCAAAGCCCTTCTCTCCAACAACTTGTTTTAGCTGTTCCAGCCCTTGAGCAATAGTCTGCTCGTCCTCAGACTGGCAGAGGAGAATGCCCAGAGGGAGGCCACCTGCACAGCTGTGGGTCAGGAGGAGGAATACCCTGCAGTTCTCCCTGTCCATATTCCCTGAGGAATCTATGAAGCACAGCTCCCCACTGTGCTTCAGTTGGTGCACTTTCTTCATGAGTGGAGAACACACAACCACAAGAGGAGCTCCCTGGGAAGTTGTTCCCAGGAGAGCACAGGTGTCATTACACTTATTGTTGTAAATCTCCACTTGAAGCTTGAGCGCTGCCAACATCGTGGGACCTGTTTGCGTGCCATACTCCTCCCTACACACCTTGTGGAACAGTCTGGGTAGAAAATGAATTAGTTGGTATGGGTGTCAGTTACATGCAGTAGAAAAGCGTATTTGTATTCACTGAATACATCATAGTTTTTATTGCATCGTTATTTATATAGTGGGTAGTAGGTATCTTGAACATGTTTCAGATGTGATACCCACCTCTGTACATAAGGCAGGTCGGGGCAAATCTCCCTGTTGGCCGACACGTACACATATCGCTGCCCATACTCCATTTGGAGGTCGTGTTTCAGGACCGCCAGTGCAGATGTTGGAGTGTGGCCAATTTCAAAGAGCCCTGTGAGTATGTTGTTTGCCTTTTCCCCAACATCTCGGTGGCGGATGGCGTCCGCAACAAAAAGATTGTGGTTGTGCCTGTTTATTAGGATAACCTTAAATGGTAGGTCAGGCATGTGTGGGTCTTCGGTCCTATAACATAAATCAATATATATATCAATATTATGTAAAAAAAAACGTGAAATAATAAGTATGTGGATCAGTAAACTCACTTCATTTCCCCACGAGTACTCTTGAGTGTCGTGTGCATTTTTGCTTGACAGCAGGTGTTCTTGCTGCTTTTGGCTGCTCTCGGGTTCACCCTATGCTGACACTTATAACTTGCCTGAACAAAATAAGCAGATTTATTATAGTACAGGCCAAAGTAAAAAGGATCATTAAAAGGTAACTTCAAGAAATACAACACTTACTTTGAAAAGCACCCGCTTCCCCAACCTGGGTCGGGTAACATCCACCCTCCATGTCACCCCTGATGACCCCTTCAGCTTTTGTACCCACTCCTTGACCTGTTCCACAGTGTGGACATCCAGCCTCAAAGTGGCCTCAAAACCAGTGAAACCACCTCTTCATACTGGCACACGTGGTATCTGAACTCACCTGGTAGCCAACCCTACAAGGAAACAGACAACTATTATTAAAATCCACACACATAATACTGTGTCAGCTCAGAATATAATACCTGTATGCTAGATATATAATGTTCTACAAAAATGATACTGCAACACTACAACTACCATAACAACACAATCACTTTACTAAAGAATGACTATGACAATATTAGGGAAAATAAACCCTAATGGGGATACTTTGGCAAATCTACTTTTTATGGTGTGGAACAGGATGTCAAATACCAGTAAGAGTTTTGCCATGATCTGAAGAACTAAAGAGGACCATGAGGTTTAAAATGTACTGACTTTACTTAGAACTAGAGTAGAATACACATTATACTTGCAGGCTTAAAAAGTCTGAAAAATAAAAATCCAACCCTCAAAATCCTAAAACATTGGTATAGTTATGCTAAAATGTTTATATTCTCTTTAAATGTACTTCATGTGTTTGCATGTTATTCTTTGTAATGCCTTGTCTTTTATCTGGACAATAAGTCTGTTATTAAGTGGTATAGTTTAGATGATGATGATGATGATGATGATGATATGATGATGATGATGATGATGATGATGATGATGATGATGATGATGATGATGATGTGTAGGTGAGGCATTGATATGAGCAAACACATCCAATGTAATTTGATGTTCATCATAGTATTGAGAGGTCTTATCAGATACCTTCTTCTGCGGGTTCTCCTCTATATTGTTCTGTGTGCCTCCAGAGCACACTAAAACACGGGGTCTGAAATGAAAGCAAAAAAAACAGCTTATAGTTATTCAGGTACTATTCTGATGCTAATACTTTAGTACTTATACTTGAGTATTTCTACACTCTGGTACTTGTACTTTTACTCAAGTACAAGATCTTATCACTTCTTACACCTCTGGAAAGCACTTTTATGTAAAGGAATACGTTTTTATAAATGTCCACTCCCAACATTTCATTTTTACATGGTCTCAAAACGTTAATATGTTATTAATGTCAAATGTTATATATACAAATGTTGTATTATATAACAAAAATAGACATTTATAACATATTATAAATGTCTACCTTTAAATAAAATATTAAATAGATACCTTTACATCCTAAACAGAAGGTCAAAACGTTAATATGTTACATGACAAACATTATATATAGGCTATATATACAGTTCATATTAAATGATAAATTAACATTACCTCAGCGCTGCATAAGTGTGGTCGTCAGTCATATTGACAAAGAAGCACTATTATATTGCATATCTACTATTAATATTGCTGTATGATGCTGCGTTTAAAAGGACGGTATTTCGCTTGTCAGATTCAGATTTCGCGGGTGTGCCGCGTGAGGCAGTGACGTAACCATAGGGATGTAACGCCAGGTTGAGGCAGTGACGTAACCATAGGGATGTAACGCCAGGTTGAGGCAGTGACGTAACCATAGGGATGTAACGCCAGGTTGAGGCAGTGATGTAACCATAGGGATGTAACGCCAGGTTGAGGCAGTGATGTAACCATAGGGATGTAACGCCAGGTTGAGGCAGTGACGTAACCATAGGGATGTAACGCCAGGTTGAGGCAGTGATAACCATAGGGATGTAACGCCAGGTTGAGGCAGTGATGTAACCATAGGGATGTAACGCCAGGTTGAGGCAGTGATGTAACCATAGGGATGTAACGCCAGGTTGAGGCAGTGACGTAACCATAGGGATGTAACGCCAGGTTGAGGCAGTGATGTAACCATAGGGATGTAACGCCAGGTTGAGGCAGTGATGTAACCATAGGGATGTAACGCCAGGTTGAGGCAGTGATGTAACCATAGGGATGTAACGCCAGGTTGAGGCAGTGATGTAACCATAGGGATGTAACGCCAGGTTGAGGCAGTGATGTAACCATAGGGATGTAACGCCAGGTTGATGCTGTGACGTAACGCCGCGTCGATGCTTGCGTAATGCGGAAGTGGGATCTAAACTGGGTTGGAAAAACGATAGACGCGTCCGGGGGGGGGGGGGGGGAGCACAGGTCAGGGAACAGCGAGGATACATTATAATAATTCAAATGTAAATAATGCAATATTACGTTTTTTACTTACTCAGGTGATCCTCCTCTCTGTTTGACAAAAGCTTGTTTTCTGCTTGAATCCAGACTGGAATTGAATTATGAATCTTCTGTTTTGTGGAGCTGTATATCATATTCTATTTACATGTAGATAGACTTCTTGCACTATTTAGTATTTTATTATACATGTTGCATTGTTGGAGGAGCTCAGGTCAGAAGAATTTCATTGCCATTTCTACACTGAAGCTGCTGAGCCTCTGATGATAAAACCTTTGAATCTTTGAATCTTTGAATCTTGGATCACAGCAAGAAAACAGATGAACAAAGCTTCAGTTTGTATTCAGGTTGATCCTCTTCTCTTCCTCTGGGAGCTGCTGGTCCTCTTCTCTTCCTCTGGGAGCTGCTGGTCCTCTTCGTGTCTCTGGGAGCTGCTGGTCCTCTTCTCTTCCTCTGGGAGCTGCTGGTCCTCTTCGTGTCTCTGGGAGCTGCTGGTCCTCTTCGTGTCTCTGGGAGCTGCTGGTCCTCTTCGTGTCTCTGGGAGCTGCTGGTCCTCTTCTCTTCCTCTGGGAGCTGCTGGTCCTCTCTCTTCCTCTGGGAGCTGCTGGTCCTCTTCGTGTCTCTGGGAGCTGCTGGTCCTCTTCGTGTCTCTGGGAGCTGCTGGTCCTCTTCGTGTCTCTGGGAGCTGCTGGTCCTCTTCGTGTCTCTGGGAGCTGCTGGTCCTCTTCTCTTCCTCTGGGAGCTGCTGGTCCTCTTCTCTTCCTCTGGGAGCTGCTGGTCCTCTTCGTGTCTGTGGGAGCTGCTGGTCCTCTTCGTGTCTCTGGGAGCTGCTGGTCCTCTTCGTGTCTCTGGAGCTGCTGGTCCTCTTCGTGTCTCTGGGAGCTGCTGGTCCTCTTCTCTTCCTCTGGGAGCTGCTGGTCCTCTTCGTGTCTCTGGGAGCTGCTGGTCCTCTTCGTGTCTCTGGGAGCTGCTGGTCCTCTTCTCTTCCTCTGGGAGCTGCTGGTCCTCTTCTCTTCCTCTGGGAGCTGCTGGTCCTCTTCTCTTCCTCTGGGAGCTGCTGGTCCTCTTCGTGTC
Organism: Dissostichus mawsoni; assembly: GCA_011823955.1. Lineage (NCBI taxonomy): Eukaryota > Metazoa > Chordata > Actinopteri > Perciformes > Nototheniidae > Dissostichus > Dissostichus mawsoni. The sequence goes on from JAAKFY010001015.1 coordinate 11,029, forward strand.
TCTGGGAGCTGCTGGTCCTCTTCTCTCTCTCTGGGAGCTGCTGGTCCTCTTCTCTTCCTCTGGTTGCTGCTGGTCCTCTTCTCTTCCTCTGGGAGCTGCTGGTCCTCTTCGTGTCTCTGGGAGCTGCTGGTCCTCTTCGTGTCTCTGGGAGCTGCTGGTCCTCTTTGTGTCTCTGGGAGCTGCTGGTCCTCTTCGTGTCTCTGGGAGCTGCTGGTCCTCTTCGTGTCTCTGGGAGCTGCTGGTCCTCTTCGTGTCTCTGGGAGCTGCTGGTCCTCTTCTCTTCCTCTGGGAGCTGCTGGTCCTCTTCTCTTCCTCTGGGAGCTGCTGGTCCTCTTCGTGTCTCTGGGAGCTGCTGGTCCTCTTCTCTTCCTCTGGGAGCTGCTGGTCGTCTTCTCTTCCTCTGGGAGCTGCTGGTCCTCTTCGTGTCTCTGGGAGCTGCTGGTCCTCTTCGTGTCTCTGGGAGCTGCTGGTCCTCTTCTCTTCCTCTGGGAGCTGCTGGTCCTCTTCTCTTCCTCTGGAGCTGCTGGTCCTCTTCGTGTCTGTGGGAGCTGCTGGTCCTCTTCGTGTCTCTGGGAGCTGCTGGTCTCTTCGTGTCTCTGGGAGCTGCTGGTCCTCTTCGTGTCTCTGGGAGCTGCTGGTCCTCTTCTCTTCCTCTGGGAGCTGCTGGTCCTCTTCGTGTCTCTGGGAGCTGCTGGTCCTCTTCTCTTCCTCTGGGAGCTGCTGGTCCTCTTCTCTTCCTCTGGGAGCTGCTGGTCCTCTTCTCTTCCTCTGGGAGCTGCTGGTCCTCTTCTCTTCCTCTGGAGCTGCTGGTCCTCTTCGTGTCTCTGGGAGCTGCTGGTCCTCTTCTCTTCTCTGGAGCTGCTGGTCCTCTTCTCTTCCTCTGGTTGCTGCTGGTCCTCTTCTCTTCCTCTGGGAGCTGCTGGTCCTCTTCGTGTCTCTGGGAGCTGCTGGTCCTCTTCGTGTCTCTGGGAGCTGCTGGTCCTCTTTGTGTCTCTGGGAGCTGCTGGTCCTCTTCGTGTCTCTGGGAGCTGCTGGTCCTCTTCGTGTCTCTGGGAGCTGCTGGTCCTCTTCTCTTCCTCTGGAGCTGCTGGTCCTCTTCTCTTCCTCTGGGAGCTGCTGGTCCTGTTCGTGTCTCTGGGAGCTGCTGGTCCTCTTCTCTTCCTTGGGAGCTGCTGGTCCTCTTCGTGTCTCTGGGAGCTGCTGGTCCTCTTCGTGTCTCTGGGAGCTCCTGGTCCTCTTCGTGTCTCTGGAGCTGCTGGTCCTCTTCTCTTCCTCTGGGAGCTGCTGTCCTCTTCTCTTCCTCTGGGAGCTGCTGGTCCTCTTCGTGTCTCTGGGAGCTGCTGGTCCTCTTCGTGTCTCTGGGAGCTGCTGGTCCTCTTCGTGTCTCTGGGAGCTGCTGGTCCTCTTCGTCTCTGGGAGCTGCTGGTCCTCTTCGTGTCTCTGGGAGCTGCTGGTCCTCTTCGTGTCTCTGGGAGCTGCTGGTCCTCTTCGTGTCTCTGGGAGCTGCTGATCCTCTTCGTGTCTCTGGGAGCTGCTGGTCCTCTTCGTGTCTCTGGGAGCTGCTGGTCCTCTTCGTGTCTCTGGGAGCTGCTGGTCCTCTTCGTGTCTCTGGGAGCTGCTGGTCCTCTTCGTGTCTGTGGGGAAACTGCTTCACTTTAAAGGACCACATGTCAGCTGATCTGGCTTCCTGTCGCCTCTGCTGGTTCACAACACAAACAGGAAGTAGATGTTCTCCCTCCAGAGTAAACTTCAGTGAGGTTTGGTTCCACTAAATGATAAGATGTGTCTTTGTTCACTAAGACCTGGTGTTAGCAGATAGCTTCATGTGACGTTTATTTTGCATTTTGTAACTTTGATTTGACTTTAAAGTCCTCTGTGTTTGTGTTCTTTGATCTGCGTGATGTCAACGAGTGTTTAGAGAAACACTCAAAGAACCTCTTTTTGTTGCATTGAAACAGATTTAGTCACTATTTACAAAAAACCTGTTATAACTTATATTCAGTTACAACAACAATGCACTGTCATCAGACCAACCCTGCTTTAATACCTCAGAACACACACACACACACACACACACACACACACACACACACACACACACACACACACACACACACACACACACACACACCCTCTGCAGGTAGCAGCACGCTGCAGCCTCACCCTGACAGTCATACAGTCACGCCTCGCAGGACCTGTTGTTGATAGTACACACACACACACACACTCTCACACACACACACACACACACACACACACACACACACACACACACACAAACACACACACCACACACACACACACACACACACACAGGTGAGGTGTTAGAGTCCGCTCGTAAAAAGTCTCTGTGATGGTTCTCTCTGAGTCTCCGGCAGTTTGTCCTCACCTACTTTACCTGTCTCACCTGTCTCCCACCTGTCTCACCTCTCTCTCACCTCACCTGTCTGTCTCTCACCTGTCTGTCTCTCACCTGTCTGTCTCTCATCTGAGTGTGATCGAGCTTCCTGTCGACTCCGGAGGAACACGAGCTGCTGTGAGTTTTTACTTTGGATTTCTGCTGTGAATCTTGTTATTGTTAAAGTT
>JAAKFY010001016.1:0-13610 GCA_011823955.1 Dissostichus mawsoni
ATTAGGAAGCATTTAAAAGTTGTGGTCAAAATCATCCAAAACCTGAACTCTGCAAACCATTATTAAATTTTACTGGATAAATGAACAAATACGGAAATGGAACAATCAATTGAGCTTAATGTGAATCTCAATCACTACCCAGTTTTACAAACTTTAAAATAATGTCTGAAAGAATTCAACACATTTTTTAATATCCATCGTTATCTTTACTCTGTTTAACTGTATTAAAAACTGTATTCGTAATTTATTTGAAAACAGAGGGAGAACCGAGATAGAAACATTTAAAATAAGTTAAGGTAAAATTAGCAGTTTTATCATTTCACATTTGAAGCTGTTTAAATGACATGTTGGGAATGTATAAAGACATTTCAAGAAAATCTTCTCCGACTTAGGCTCAATGATGAAGAGAAATGTAGACATGAATAATGATACTAAATCTAATTAATCTAAACATTACGATTAAAAGAACATGAATCTATCTCTCAAACGTTCTAACATAGAATTTAAAACGTCTCTTAACAACATCATATTTAGTTTTTGTGCAGAAACTTACTTCCAACATCCAGTCTGGTTCCTCCACCAAAAGTCCACCACAGTGATACAAAGTCATTGAGCCGCCGTACAAAAACCTCTCACTGTAGAGACACGGCTCTCTGACTTTGACACACTGAACTAAACCTACCAGCCCTCAAGATGCTACTTCACCATTAAAGGTGGAAATAATGATTTATTCTCTGTTCAATGTTTAACTCTCATAAAAACATTTAAACGTCTTTTGCTGGAGGAAAGTTAGCCTCTTAGTGCAAATATTTGAGAAGAATTTATACAATGACATGGAGAGGCAACTATTTCTCTAGTTTGCTTAATAAAAAGTACAACAAAAGAGAAATTGCTCTTATAATTAATACTTACTTACTTCCAACATCCAGTCTGGTTCCTCCACCGAACGTGTACCACAGTGATACAAAGTCATTGAGCCGCCGTACAAAAACCTCTCACTGTAGAGACACGGCTCTCTGACTTTGACACAAACAAACTCACCAAACACATCCACAGTTTACCCAGTTTATATAATAACTGCTTAAAGGTTTGAAACAGATTCACAAACTATGGAAAGGTATCTAATGTTTCTTTTGTGAACCTTTTAAACATTTAAAAGGAATATTAAGTTGTGTCTTAAGTTTCAAAATTAAGATGATTCTTTCGAAAAACGAATTGTTCAAAAATATGTTTTTTTTACGATTTTATCAACTTTTCCATCAAAGTAATTGAAAACTTAGATGAAACAATAAATGTCTAATAAAGCTCTACATGTTATACTTCCAAATGTGCATAATTCCCATAAATACATGTTTGTTTGTCCATCAGGATTCATAATAAATCTCCATTTAGTTTTTCCTAGGTGGTATTGATTATTTGGGGTTATTCATTTGAGCTTTTTAATGAAATTAACTGCAAGAAAATGTGTCCATTGAACTGAGAGCCTCATACAAGTGAGCGCTGACCCATTCCTGATCAATCCTCTGACAGAGAGATGGATCCATTGATAAGCAGCATCATCAGAGTAATCCAGGTCCCTGTTGGAATCAGTCAGAGCATTTCCATAGAGAGACACTTTGCATCAGCAGCACCATGCTCCAGTGCTCTGGGAGACTTTATAGTCCTGAGAGTTGAACACTGGATGACTGACAGCTGTCCTTCATGACAACAGAAGCCACAGAAATCCTCCTCATCAAAAACATGACTTTGATCTGCGTCCTCATCTGGACTCTCCTCTGCTGCTGCTTCACAGGTAAAGTCCAGAGAATCAAACTCCTCTCCTCTGTGAACATCCGTCCCTCTGAAATGAAGCGGACAAAACCATGACGCTGCTTTATGTCTTTCTCTCTGTATCCTCAGAGTCCAGAGGCCAGTTCACAGTGACTCAGTCTGGAGCAGTGAGCTCTGCTCCGGGAAGCTCCGTCTCCATCACATGTACGACCAGTTCCCATGTTCATGGTGGGACATATTTAGCCTGGTACCAACAGAGAGATGGAGGAACTCCTAAACTGCTCATTTATGTTGCTACCACTCGAGCATCAGGGATTTCAGACCGTTTTACAGGCAGTGGATCAAACTCTGACTTCACTCTGACCATCAGTGGAGTCCAGACCGATGATGCAGCAGTTTACTACTGTCAGAGTCTCCATTACCCCAACAGTCAGTGGTTCACACAGTGAAAAAGCGTCGTACAAAAACCTCCCTCAGTCAGACTGAACAGGAACTGAACTGACTGCTGCAGCTGGAAGCTACACTTCACTGAGGACACACACACACACACACACACACACACACACACACACACACACACACACACACACACACACACAACACACCACACACACACACACACACAAAATGTCCGTCATCTCCATTAAGCATGAAACTTTCTTCTTTTTCAACAAAGAATTCTGAAATACTTCTCAAGAGAATATAAAGAGAATGAACTCATACACACACCATAGGAACATAGTAAATCTAAATCTATAAAAGCCACACTAAACTCATGGGTGCTCATCTTCCTTTTGAACAGTGTTCACTTCTCTCTCACTGGAGAGACTCCCAAAGATCAAAAGTCCCAACTTCAAATCAAACATCCTTGTTTGGAAATAACTCTGTCCCCAACAGTAGCACAAACTAAAATAACTGGAGAAATGTTCAAGTCACAGGAATTGTCCAACTCAAAAAACAGTCTTTTAAAGCGGCTGAATAATCCAGTAAACAGAGTAAGTACCTGGGAGTGCACTTAGACAACGGACTGAAGTGGAGGATCAACACTGACGCTGTGTACAAGAAGGGGATGAGCCGACTCTATTTTCTGAGGAAGCTGAGATCCTTCCACGTGTGCAGCAAGATGTTGGAGATCTTCTACCAGTCTGTTGTGGCCAGTGCACTCTTCTTTGCTGCGGTCTGCTGGGGGGGGGGGGGCAGCATCAGAGCCGGTGACACCAGCAGACTCAATAAACTGATCAGGAAAGCTGGCTCTATCATCGGTGTGAAACTGGGCAGTTTGTAGCTGTGGTGGAGAGGAGGACACTTAACAAACTGTTATCCATCATGGATAACCCCAGCCACCCTCTCCACCTGCAGCTGGACAGACAGGAGCTCCTTCTCCAACAGACTGCTCCGCTGTCACACAGAGAGGGACAGGAAAACATTCCTGCCTTCTGCAATAACACTTTTCAACACCTCACCTCTGGCTGGCAGAGAGCTCACTGCTGCATGGAGCTCCACTTCCTGATAACAATTTGCAATTTTCAGTATATTTGTAAATGATATGCTCTCATATGTTTATACAGTATAGCATAAGCCTATATTCCTGCTACTGCAGTATTTTTGACCTTTGTAAAGAATATTTTAAATATCCAGAATTTGTTATGTTGTTTATATTGTTTATATTTGATATATTATTTTCCATTTTCATTTGATTTGTAATTGTTAATTGTTAACTCTATTCCACTTTTTAAGTATTTGTATTTTAATGTTGAACACACTGGTCCGGTAACAAAAGAATTTCCCAAATTGGGATGAATAAAGTAAATATCTATCCATCTAAATCCAATGTCATTGACATAAATGCACCAATGTAATCCACAGTACCTGCAAAGCGATCACAAAGATCCAAATATGATTTAACTCCCCAGCAGTCGAGGAGGGATAGAATGCTTCGGCTCTGGCTGGACTTTCTGCTCCGTCTTTATCTTCCTCAGACTCCACTGGTCTCTATTTTCTTCAGCGAGTTGAGGAAACACCACATAAAGAGCTGAGTGCTTCCTGAATTACCTCTGACAAGCTGCCATGATTCCCTCCTCCTCTTCCTCTACCTTCCTCCACACACAAAAAGACTTTCCAAACATTACCCTCTCTCGTTTGTTCCCGAGCCCCCCCCCCCCCTACTAAAGATTTAGGAAGAAAGATCAGGGTCTCAAGCCTCTTCTCAGAGTAACACCACTGTAGAAGCATCTTCTCAGATTAACACCTTTGTAAAAGCATCTTATCCACCAATGATTTTCAAATATATCATCAAGATAATCAGGATCTACTGTCATATGTCGTACAGAAACATATGAGCAATTTATTCTTATGAAAGGCATCCACACAACTATGGTAATAAATAAGTCTTTGTTTTCATATATATCAGTTTTGATTCAATCAGCGAAAAATCGTGTAATTTAATAATTCTGCAAACAGACGGCAGAGACAGAGCCTGTGGTACCCTCTCTTTGGTCTCAAGTTCTTTGGTGGAGTTGTACTGTGTCCATTCAATAATATTTGAGGATTCATGTTATATGACTTTATGATGATGATGATGATGATGATGATGATGATGATGATGATGATGATGATGATGATGATGATGATGATGATGATGATGATGATGATGATGATGATGATGAGATGATGATGATGATGATGAGCCTGCTTTGTATTTCTTATCCTGGACAATCTTATTTAGAAGTTTTGATTCAGATGGTCAGAATATATTCAATGTAAAGTTTAACAACACATGAACATCACACATGGATTTACTTAAACATTAGTAATAAGAGAGAGCTTTGTGGTTTACCATTGAAATGTTCATGCTATTGTTATTGGTACCAATTTTTATTAATACAAATAAAACTAGAATAAATCCAGAAGTATATCCAAACGCTTAAAGGTCCCATCATATGCTTTTCCCCCGTCCCCTTTTGTGTTATGTAGCTTTTTCTGCATGTAAACCGTCTGCAAAGTCACAAACCCTCAAAGTACACCCTGTAGCGAGTAAAACTCTAACCCAGAAAAGACGTGTCTATGCTGCCCCAGAACGCCTCGTTGGAGATTTTTCTTTTTCCATTTTTTGCTTCTGGGGCAGGTTGACGTCACTAAGTCCAAATGGACCAATTGGTCCAAATGGACCAATCCGCGGAGCTCCGCACACACATACACTCACTCACACTTATCTTTTCTCAGCCGCGGTGCTCCGCGATGCTCAGACCCCACGCAGCAACCAGGAAACAACACCAGTAATCCACCTCACACACTGTCCGCTCCTCGAGCCCCACAGGGCAGACCAGCGAGCCCCACAACGTCCCGCCAACACGGCACCCAGACCCCACGCAGCATTCTCATCTGTTTGTCATTACTGTTGTCATTTTCTGGTTGCTAACAAACGCCATTGTAGCTGTAACGTGGTTGACTAATCAGAACAGAGTGGGCGAGCTGACCAATCAGAGCACAGTGGGCTCATAGGGTGGGGGGGGAGGAGCTCCAACAAGGCGTGTAGGACAGAGAGTGAATACACATACTATACAGAGATGCTGTTTGAGAAAACCAATGTGATTTTGGAACATTGAACAATGTAAATCTATTCTCGTAGACCTCAACAATGGAATTATGATCAGTAGAAATGGCCATGACATGGGACCTTTAAGATCATTAAAAAGTAACATGGGAAATATTGACTTGGTAATGTTGTGATTTTTGTGAATTAATGTGAATAAGGTTTCTTATATATATCATATCTCACAGAAAGGGAATCCGAAGACATGTCACTTTTATAATACACACATGAATCTTTATTGTTTTAAAATGTTGAAACCATCGACACAAGCAAAAACAGGTTGATGTTGAAACATGTCCTGAGAGCCAGAGAGCAGACTGAGAGCAGTGTGAGAGAGAAAGCAGAGTCCCAGTGAGTCAGCTCAGGACTGGGAACACTGGTCTCTCCTCAGTGTCTCTGAGAGCGGAGTCTGGGAGCCCTGGGTGGCCTCACAGGTCACAGAGCACGCCTTCCTCCACTGGTCTGCAGGGAGCCTCAGGGTGCTGCTCCAGCTGTAGTGGGCGTCCTTCTCCAGCACCCCGGGGCTCCTGCTCTCCTCCCAGCTGCTGCCGCTGCTGCTGCCGTCCACCTTCCAGGCCAGACTCCAGTCTGAGGGGAAGCCCTTGTTGGCCAGGCACATGAGCGTGGCCTTCCCCTGCTGCAGCTCTTCTGTGGAGGGGGGCAGCACCGTCAGGGTGGGACGGACATCACCTAGGAGACACCAATCAGATTAGAGGACAGGGAGCACACAGCTGTCAATCAACCAGCAGACACTGGGACACCTTTACTGTGAGAGCGTTTCTCCTTTAAGGAGTTTCTGTCAGATGTTGGTTCTGCTCCATCAGTCTCTCACTCACACATTGTTTCACTTCCCTTTAAGAAGCCTCTCATGCAAATCAGCACAGAGACACTTCACACAGAATCACCTGAAATATGTCAGACTACACTGGAAATAAAGTACAACATTAGGAAGCATTTAAAAAAGTTGTGGTCAAAATCATCCAAAACCTGAGCTCTGCAAACCATTATTAAATTATTTACTGGATAAATGAACAAATACGGGAAATGGAACAATCAATTGAGCTTAATGTGAATCTCAATCACTACCCAGTTTTACAAACTTTAAAATAATGTCTGAAAGAATTCAACACATTTTTTAATATCCATCGTTATCTTTACTCTGTTTAACTGTATATAAAAACTGTATTCGTAATTTATTTGAAAACAGAGGGGAACCGAGATAGAAACATTTAAAATAAGTTAAGGTAAAATTAGCAGTTTTATCATTTCACATTTGAAGCTGTTTAAATGACAGTATGTTGGAATGTATAAAGACATTTCAAGAAAATCTTCTCCGACTTAGGCTCAATGATGAAGAGAAATGTAGACATGAATAATATACTAAACTAATTTAATCTAAACATTACGATTAAAAGAACATGAATCTATCTCTCAAACGTTCTAACATAGAATTTAAAACGTCTCTTAACAACATCATATTTAGTTTTTGTGCAGAAACTTACTTCCAACATCCAGTCTGGTTCCTCCACCAAAAGTCCACCACAGTGATACAAAGTCATTGAGCCGCCGTACAAAAACCTCTCACTGTAGAGACACGGCTCTCTGACTTTGACACACTGAACTAAACCTACCAGCCCTCAAGATGCTACTTCACCATTAAAGGTGGAAATAATGATTTATTCTCTGTTCAATGTTTAACTCTCATAAAAACATTTAAACGTCTTTTGCTGGAGGAAAGTTAGCCTCTTAGTGCAAATATTTGAGAAGAATTTATACAATGACATGGAGAGGCAACTATTTCTCTTAGTTTGCTTAATAAAAAGTACAACAAAAGAGAAATTGCTCTTATAATTAATACTTGACTTACTTCCAACATCCAGTCTGGTTCCTCCACCGAACGTGTACCACAGTGATACAAAGTCATTGAGCCGCCGTACAAAACCTCTCACTGTAGAGACACGGCTCTCTGACTTTGACACAAACAAACTCACCAAACACATCCACAGTTTACCCAGTTTATATAATAACTGCTTAAAAGTTTGAAACAGATTCACAAACTATGGAAAGGTATCTAATGTTTCTTTTGTGAACCTTTTAAACATTTAAAAGGAATATTAAGTTGTGTCTTAAGTTTCAAAATTAAGAAGATTCTTTCGAAAAACGAATTGTTAAAATATGTTTTTTTTACGATTTTATCAACTTTTTCATCAAAGTAATTGAAAACTTAGATGAAACAATAAATGTCTAATAAAAGCTCTACATGTTATACTTCCAAATGCATAATTCCCATAAATACATGTTTGTTTGTCCATCAGGATTATAATAAATCTCCATTTAGTTTTTCCTAGGTGGTATTGATTATTTGGGGTTATTATTTGAGCTTTTTAATGAAATTAACTGCAAGAAAATGTGTCCATTGAACTGAGAGCCTCATACAAGTGAGCGCTGACCCATTCCTGATCAATCCTCTGACAGAGAGATGGATCCATTGATAAGCAGCATCATCAGAGTAATCCAGGTCCCTGTTGGAGTCAGTCAGAGCATTTCCATAGAGAGACACTTTGCATCAGCAGCACCATGCTCCAGTGCTCTGGGAGACTTTATAGTCCTGAGAGTTGAACACTGGATGACTGACAGCTGTCCTTCATGACAACAGAAGCCACAGAAATCCTCCTCATCAAAAACATGACTTTGATCTGCGTCCTCATCTGGACTCTCCTCTGCTGCTGCTTCACAGGTAAAGTCCAGAGAATCAAACTCCTCTCCTCTGTGAACATCCGTCCCTCTGAAATGAAGCGGACAAAACCATGACGCTGCTTTATGTCTTTGTCTCTGTATCCTCAGAGTCCAGAGGCCAGTTCACAGTGACTCAGTCTGGAGCAGTGAGCTCTGCTCCGGGAAGCTCCGTCTCCATCACATGTACGACCAGTTCCCATGTTCATGGTGGGACATATTTAGCCTGGTACCAACAGAGAGATGGAGGAACTCCTAAACTGCTCATTTATTTGCTACCACTCGAGCATCAGGGATTTCAGACCGTTTTACAGGCAGTGGATCAAACTCTGACTTCACTCTGACCATCAGTGGAGTCCAGACCGATGATGCAGCAGTTTACTACTGTCAGAGTCTCCATTACCCCAACAGTCAGTATGTGTTCACACAGTGAAAAAGCGTCGTACAAAAACCTCCCTCAGTCAACTGAACAGAACTGAACTGACTGCTGCAGCTGGAAGCTACACTTCACTGAGGACACACACACACAACACACACACACACACACACAACACACACACACACACACACACACACACCACACACACACACGAAATGTCCGTCATCTCCATTAAGTATGAAACTTTCTTCTTTTTCAAGCAAAGAATTCTGAAATACTTCTCAAGAGAATATAAAGAGAATGAACTCATACACACACCATAGGAACATAGTAAATCTAAATCTATAAAAGCCACACTAAACTCATGGGTGCTCATCTTCCTTTTGAACAGTGTTCACTTCTGTCTCACTGGAGAGACTCCCAAAGATCAAAAGTCCCAACTTCAAATCAAACATCCTTGTTTGGAAATAACTCTGTCCCCAACAGTAGCACAAACTAAAATAACTGGAGAAATGTTCAAGTGACAGGAATTGTCCAACTCAAAAAACAGTCTTTTAATAGCGGCTGAATAATCCAGTAAACAGAGTAAGTACCTGGGAGTGCACTTAGACAACGGACTGAAGTGGAGGATCAACACTGACGCTGTGTACAAGAAGGGGATGAGCCGACTCTATTTTCTGAGGAAGCTGAGATCCTTCCACGTGTGCAGCAAGATGTTGGAGATCTTCTACCAGTCTGTTGTGGCCAGTGCACTCTTCTTTGCTGCGGTCTGCTGGGAGGGGGGGGGGGGGCAGCATCAGAGCCGGTGACACCAGCAGACTCAATAAACTGATCAGGAAAGCTGGCTCTATCATCGGTGTGAAACTGGGCAGTTTGTAGCTGTGGTGGAGAGGAGGACACTTAACAAACTGTTATCCATCATGGATAACCCCACCCACCCTCTCCACCTGCAGCTGGACAGACAGGAGCTCCTTCTCCAACAGACTGCTCCGCTGTCACACAGAGAGGGACAGGAAAACATTCCTGCCTTCTGCAATAACACTTTTCAACACCTCACCTCTGGCTGGCAGAGAGCTCACTGCTGCATGGAGCTCCACTTCCTGATAACAATTTGCAATTTTCTGTATATTTGTAAATGATATGCTCTCATATGTTTATACAGTATAGCATAAGCCTATATTCCTGCTACTGCAGTATTTTTGACCTTTGTAAAGAATATTTTAAATATCCAGAATTTGTTATGTTGTTTATATTGTATATATTATTTTCCATTTTCATTTGATTTGTAATTGTTAACTCTATTCCACTTTTTAAGTATTTGTATTTTAATGTTGAACACACTGGTCCGGTTACAAAAGAATTTCCCAAATTGGGATGAATAAAGTAAATATCTATCCATCTAAATCCAATGTCATTGACATAAATGCACCAATGTAATCCACAGTACCTGCAAAGCGATCACAAAGATCCAAATATGATTTAACTCAGAAGTATATCCAAACCCTTAAAGGTCCCATCATATGCTTTTCTGGTTATTACCCGTCCCCTTGTGTGTTATGTAGTTTTTTTCTGCATGTAAACGGTCTGCAAAGTCACAAACCCTCAAAGTACACCTGTAGCGAGTAAAACTCTAACACAGAAAAGACGTGTCTACGCTGCCCCAGAACGCCTCGTTGGAGATTTTTCTAGACACGATTTTTCTTTTTCCATTTTTTTCTTCCGGGGCAGGTTGACGTCACTAAGTCCAAATAGACCAATTGGTCCAAATTGACCAATCCGCGGAGCTCCGCACACTCACTCACACACACTTATCTTTTCTCAGCCGTGGTGCTCCGCGATGCTCAGACCCCACGCAGCAACCAGGAAATGACACCAGTAATCCAGCTCAGACTGTCCGCTCCTCGACCCCACAGGGCGGACCAGCGAGCCCCGCAACGTCCCGCCAACACGGCACCCAGACCCCACGCAGCATTCTCATCTGTTTGTCATTACTGGTGTAATTTTCTGGTTGCTAACAAACGCCATTGTAGCTGTAACGGTGCTTGACTAATAAGAACAGAGTGGGCGAGCTGTCCAATCAGAGCACAGTGGGCTCATAGGGGGGGGGGGGGGGGTGGCAGGAGCTCCAACAAGGCGTGTAGGACAGAGAGTGAATACACATACTATACAGAGATGCTGTTTGAGAAAACCAATGTGATTTTGGAAAATTGAACAATGTAAATCTATTCTAGACCTCAACAATGGAATTATGATCAGTAGAAATAGCCAAGACACGCACTCTATAAAAACGATTCATGGGGGTAGTAGATTACACTTAAAAAAAAATACTTTTTCAACATAAGAAATTATATTTTTTACCTCAACTTGTTTAGCTAGTTTACAACTCATTGTATTAAGTCGGTCAAACTGAAAAATAACAAAACAAATTTTACTTACAAATGTAATGATTTTGAAAAAGAAAATCCGCGTTGACTCAACTATAGAGAAATACTAAGTTAGAGTAACTCATATCTATTGAGTTTCAACGGTAAAGTTTCAAAACTGAACCCACGCCTGGACTCTGCCAGACCGCATGTGGAGTTGGGGCAATCTGCGTTCATCCTGGAAGCGGAACACTTGATAGCAGTGGAACAACAGGATTTTAACTTAATAATCTATCAAGTTACCTGGTAAGTAGCCATTTTTGTTCAGCTTCATTTACAACAGCTGCTTACTGCATATAACACAAGCTGTAAGGTCTTCAGCTACTTGTTTTAAGCTACTAGCATGCATAGCATACTGATTAGCTAGCTTTTTGTATCCTCCTGTATCCTTTGTTTCACAGATGCAGTCAAAGTTCATTATTTGTTATACAGTATGTATATATTTATTTATATATATTTTTTTCTTGTTAGGATTAACGTAACATTTGATAAAAACTGATTAAAATAAATATGAACAACAACTGACAATGCCCGGCATGTTCTCCTTTTAAGGATGATTTGGTGGAAAAGAGAGGTTGCTATCCGTTGCTTGGTGGTGTGTCTTCGTGAAAAGGAGGATCTCTTCAAGGAAAGCTTGGTAAGTAAAGACGATGCTTAAATCAAACTGTAACTTGTGTTAACCTGAAACACAATGCAATGTTTTCGAATCTGATTGCACAAAAAACACTGAAATGTATTTTCTAATCTACTTATTCCAGGATGGTGAAGTGGAAGTTAGCAATGAGGTGCTGAAGATTGACTTGACCAGGGGTGCGGATGAAGAATAGTGATTGAAGGAACAGAAGTCCCTCAAATCCCGGATGCGTCAAGAGCCTGTGCCTGTGGGGCCAATATATGCACTGAGTCTAAACTACCCAACAGAGATGTTAAAAACTTTGGAAGCGTTTCAAAAAAGACTCCTTTAATGGATGGCATGAAGGCTTGCCCCGAGGTCATGAGCCTAAAAAACAAACTGCTGTCCTCTTAATTGCTGTCAGAAAGGTCAAGGTAGTATTCATGTTAGTTATGTAATGTTAATATGTATGTGGATGTTTGTTAACATACAGCCCACATTAGCCTCATGTTATGGCTCAACATGTTGGTGTCAAAGATGCTACGTTGATACTGATTATTCAGACTGTTATATGCCAGTTTATTGGTTTCAGTTTGTTATTTATATATTGTTCTTAGATATTTCACTGTATGTATTTATATATAAGGGCAGATCTGAAATAGCGCAGTTGTGGAAAGTTGCCATTGTTGAATTGTTGTCAATGTTATTATTGAGAGTTGACTGAAGTTTAAGAGGAGAAACAGAGAGAAGAGAGGGCCTGCCAACAGCTATTTAAAGGTTAATGCCTTTATTTACATTTGTGTTTACTTTTATTTCATATTTGAGAACATTTGTTAAAGGTCATTGTGTAAAGAACATTTGAAAATAAACTGTTAAAAAGTGGAACTTAAATGTGTATATTATTTTTGACTCAATTAGAATGAGTTTCTAATACTCAAACAAATTAAGGACATTTTTGAGTAGTATGGACTTAAATAAATACATTTAATAGCTTGAATTAAACAAAATGCAACTTAATATCACTACATCTTACGATTAAAATTAAGTGGGTTCAACTTAATTTAGGTGAAAGGTGAAAGCAAATTATGTTTGTAGTACTGAACTAATTGAGTTAATCAGGTAATAAATGGGTACTCGGATTGACTTAATAATCGATTCAGTTGGAACTACTTAAAAAGATCAACGCAAATTGTTACCTCAATTTATTTAAGTAGAGCCGGTGTATTTTTTGTTAGAGTGTGGGACCTTTAAGATCATTAAAAAGTAACATGGAAATATTGACTTGGTAATGTTGTGACTTTTGTGAATTAATGTGAATAAGGTTTCTTAATATATCATATCTCACAGAAAGGGAATCCGAAGACATGTCACTTTTATAATACACACATGAATCTTTATTGTTTTAAAATGTTGAAACCATCGACACAAGCAAAACAGGTTGATGTTGAAACATGTCCTGAGAGCCAGAGAGCAGACTGAGAGCAGTGTGAGAGAGAAAGCAGAGTCCCAGTGAGTCAGCTCAGGACTGGGAACACTGGTCTCTCCTCAGTGTCTCTGAGAGCGGAGTCTGGGAGCCCTGGGTGGCCTCACAGGTCACAGAGCGCGCCTTCCTCCACTGGTCTGCAGGGAGCCTCAGGGGCTGCTCCAGCTGTAGTGGGCGTCCTTCTCCAGCACCCCGGGGCTCCTGCTCTCCTCCCAGCTGCTGCTGCTGCTGCTGCCGTCCACCTTCCAGGCCAGACTCCAGTCTGAGGGGAAGCCCTTGTTGGCCAGGCACATGAGCGTGGCCTTCCCCTGCTGCAGCTCTTCTGTGGAGGGGGGCAGCACCGTCAGGGTGGGACGGACATCACCTAGGAGACACCAATCAGATTAGAGGCCAGGGAGCACACAGCTGTCAATCAACCAGCAGACACTGGGACACCTTTACTGTGAGAGCGTTTCTCCTTTAAGGAGTTTCTGTCAGATGTTGGTTCTGCTCCATCAGTCTCTCACTCACACATTGTTTCACTTCCCTTTAAGAAGCCTCTCATGCAAATCAGCACAGAGACACTTCACACAGAATGACCTGAAATATGTCAGACTACACTGGAAATAAAGTACAAC
>JAAKFY010001017.1:0-13556 GCA_011823955.1 Dissostichus mawsoni
GGGTTCCTTGATGCCCAGGGTTCATCAGGGTTCCTCTGATGCCTTCAGGGTCTCTCAGGGTTCCTCTGATGCCTTTGAGATTCAGGGTCTCATCAGGGTCCTCTGATGCCTTTGATGCCTTCAGGGTCTCATCAGGGTTCCTCTGATGCCTTCAGGGTCTCATCAGGTCCTTCTGATAATCTTCCTTCTATCTTCAGGTCAAGGTGAAGGACTTCGGGATCGACACCGCCAACATGTTCGAGTTCTGGGACGTGAGTCTGGTTCCAGAATAAGAGCGTAACATGTTTAGAGACACAGAGACGCTTCCTACCACGTCTTCTTATTATTAGTTTGTTTTAGTGGTTAATTGACGCTGGTGTGATGTCATGCTGCTCTCTGATTGGTTAATTGACGCTGGTGTGATGTCATGCTGCTCTCTGATTGGTTAATTGACGCTGGTGTCTCCTCAGTGGGTGGGAGGTACTACTCTCTGTGGCGGCCATCGGTCTCTCCATCGCTCTGACATCGGTACGGTTCTTTATTTAGTACGCCTTATTGTTATTATGTTTAATAGTATTATAATTGTGTAATTATTGTTATTGTGTGTTTCAGGGTTTGAGAACTTGAGCAGCTCCTTCTGGAGCTCACTGGATGGTAGAGAAAGATATATTTATTAATGACCGTTTTTATATTAGATGTTCTGTTCAAACAATAAATTTAATATTTGAGGACATTTATTCATTTTATCAAAATGAATAAAATATATGATGATACAAAAGTGTGTGGTGTGTGTGCGTGTGTGTGTGTGTGTGTGTTGGGTGTGTGTTGTGTGTGTGGTGTGGTGTGTGTGTGTGTGTGTGTGTGTGTGGTGTTTGTGTGTGTGTGTGTGTGTGTGTGTGTGGTGTTGTGTGGTGTGTGTGTGTGTGTTTGTGGTGTGTGTTTTGTGTGTGTGTGTGTGTGTGTGTGTGTGTGTGTGGGTGGTGTGTGTGTGGTGTGTGTGTTGTGTGTGTGTGTTGTGGTGTGTGTGTGGTGTGTGTGTGTGTGTGTGTGTGTGTGGTGTGTGTGGTGTGTTGTGTGGTGTGTGTGGTGGGTGTGTGGTGTGTGTGTGTGTGTGTGTGTGTAGGACAGCACTTCCAGTCCGCCCCGCTGCAGCAGAACGTCCCGGTGCTGCTCGCTCTGCTCGGGGTCTGTACGTCAACTTCTTCAAGGCGGAGACGCACGCCATGCTGCCGTACGACCAGTACATGCACCGCTTCACTGCCTACTTCCAGCAGGTACACAAACTACAAACTGCTGCACAACTACTAACTATACACAACTACTAACTGCTGCAAACTACTAACTACTACACAACTACTAACTGCTGCACAACTACTAACTACTACACAACTACTAACTGCTGCACAACCACTACACAACTACTAACTACTGCACAACTACTAACTGCTGCACAACTACTAACTACTGCACAACTACTAACTACTACACAACTACTAACTGCTGCACAACTACTAACACTACACAAACTACTAACTGCTGCACAAACTACTAACTACTACACAACTACTAAACTGCTGCACAACTACTAACTACTACACAACTACTAACTGCTGCACAACTACTAACTACTACAACTACTAAACTGCTGCACAACTACTAACTACTACACAACTATAACTGCTGCACAACTACTAACTACTACACAACTACTAACTGCTGCACAACCACTACACAAACTACTAACTACTACACAACTACTAACTGCTGCACAACTACTAACTACTGCACAACTACTACACAACTACTAACTACTACACAACTACTAACTGCTGCACAACCACTACACAACTACTAACTACTGCACAACTACTAACTACTGCACAACTACTAACTACTGCACAACTACTAACTGCTGCACAACTACTACACAACTACTAACTACTACACAACCACTACACAACTACTACACAACCACTGCACAACCACTACACAACTACTAACTGCTGCACAACTACTGCACAACTACTGCACAATACTAACTGCTGCACAACCATACACAATACTACACAACTACTAACTGCTGCACAACTACTACACAACTACTAACTGCTGCACAAATACTGCACAACTAATACACAACAACTACACAACTACTACACAACCACTACACAACTACTACAAACCACTACACAACCACTACACAACTACTACACAACCACTACACAACTACTACACAACCACTGCACAACCACTGCACAACTACTGCACAACTAATACACAAAAATACACAAAATACACAACAACTACACAACTACTACACAACCATACACAACTACTACACAACCACGCAAACTACTGCACAACCACTACACACCACTACACAAACCACTACACAACCACCACACAACTACTACACAACCACCACACAACTACTGCACAACCACTGCACAACCACTACACAACCACCGCACAACCACCGCACAACCACTGCAAACTACTACACAACTACCACACAACCACTACACAACCACCGCACAACCACTATACAACCACCACACACCACCACACAACCACTACACAACCACCACACAACCCACACAACACTACACAACCACCACACAACCACCGCACAACCACCGCACAACTACTGCACAACCACTGCACAACCACTGCACAACCACCGCACAACCACCGCACAACCACTGCACAACTACTACACAACTACCACACAACACTACACAACCACGCACAACCACTATACAACCACCACACAACCACCACACAACCACTACACAACCACCACACAACCACTACACAACCACCACACAACCACCACACAACCACACAACCACCACACAACCACTACACAACCACCACACAACCACCACACAACCACACACAACCACTACACAACCACACACAACCACTACAACAACCACACAAACACTACACAACCACACACAACCACCAACAACCACACAACCACTACACAACCACCACACAACCACTACACAACCACCACACAACACCACACAACCACCACACAGCTACAGACACCATCATGATGTAGCTGCTGCTTCTCCTCGATGAACAGACAGAGTCTAACGAGGGTAGAATGTGCTTAACGAGCAGAACTGGCGTGTGTGTGTGTGTGTGTGTGTGTGTGTATGTGGTGTGTGTGTGTGTGTGTAGGGTGACATGGAGTCTAATGGGAAGTACATCACCAAAGATGGCGTCCGTGTCGACTACCACACCGGGCCCATCGTGTGGGAGAGCCGGGGACCAACGGACAGCACGCCTTCTACCAGATTCACCAAGGTACACACACACTGACACACACCATCCAGACACACACACTGACACACACCAACCACACACACAGACTGACAAACACACACTGACACACACACACTGACACACCACACTGACACACACACACTGACACACACCAACCAGACACACACACATGACACACACCAACCAGACACACACACTGACACACACAACCAGACACACACACACTGACACACACCATCCAGACACACACACTGACAACACACACACACACACACACACACACTGACACACACACACTGACACACACACACTGACACACACAACCAGACACACACACACTGACACACACAACCAGACACACACACACTGACACACACACCAGACACACACAGACTGACACACACAGACTGACACACACACACTGACACACACCAACCAGACACACACACACTGACACACACCAACCAGACACACACACACTGACACACACCAACCAGACACACACACACTGACACACCACAACCAGACACACACACTGACACACACCAACCAGACACACACACACTGACACACACACACTGACACACCAACCAGACACCACACACTGACACACACCAACCAGACACACACACACTGACACACACCAACCAGACACACACACACTGACACACACCAACCAGACACACACACACTGACACACAACAACCAGACACACACACTGACACACACCAACCAGACACACACACATGACACACAACAACCAGACACACACACTGACACACACCAACCAGACCACACACACTGACACACACACTGACACACACCAACCAGACACACACACACTGACACACACACACATGACACACAACAACCAGACACACACACACACATTAGTAACTCCTCTCTCTCCTGCAGGAACTCTCTGATTCCCGCTGACTTCCTCATGCCTGCTCAGTCTCAGCATCCAATCAGAGACAACCTGCACCACAAGGTGACGCCCCCTCTGCATGTCACTCAAAGCTTTAAGCTTTATTGACTTTACAGTGGGTGTTTCTCAATGTCGAGTAAAGATGCTCCAGAGCCACTATTTCAAGCATGCTACGTCATGGAGTGCGCCGAAGGACGTTCCAATGTCCAGCATACTTGGGATTCTACCGAGGCCGGCGTCCTTCGTAGCGAGAAATTTCGAGGCTGCACATGTGTTTTTTCCGCGGTCTTAAAATCCCCACACGCCATTCTTTGGCGGAAATGGGCTCCATTTAAGGCGGGGCCTCGCATACGACGCACACCTGTTAGCCTGTTAGCCTGTTAGCCTGTTAGCCTGTTAGCCTGTTAGGCCTGTTAGCCTGTTCCACCATTCTTCGTTTTCCGAGGCTAGGAAGGATTCTTGCCTCGTTCTGAAGGACCTGAGTCGGAATACTAGTGCTACAAGGAAGCGTCCTCGACATTGAGAAACACCCGTGGTCTGTCTCTACTTCCTGTCTGTAGATCCTGGCAGCTAACTTCCTTGTCTTTTCTGTACTTCGTCTGTAGATCCTGTCTCTACTTCCTGTCTCTACTTCCTGTCTGTAGATCCTGGCAGCTAACTTCCTGTCTGTCTCTACTTCTGTCTGTAGATCCTGTCTCTAGCTTCCTATCTGTCTCTATTCCTGTCTGTAGATCCTGTCTCTAGCTTCCTATCTGTCTGTATTCCTGTCTGTAGATCCTGTCTCTAACTTCCTGCTGTAGATCCTGTCTCTAACTTCTGTCTGTCTGTACTTCCTGTCTGTAGATCCTGTCTCTAATTCCTGTCTGTCTGTACTTCCTGTCTGTAGATCCTGTCTCTAAACTTCCTGTCTGTCTCTACTTCCTGTCGTAGATCCTGTTCTAGCTTCCTATCTGTCTGTACTCCTGTCTGTAGATCCTGGCAGCTAACTTCCTGTCTGTAGATCCTGTCTCTAACTTCCTGTGTGTCTGTACTTCCTGTCTGTAGATCTGTCTCTAGCTTTGTCTGTCTGTACTTCCTGTCTGTAGATCCTGGCAGCTAACTTCCTGTCTGTAGATCCTGTCTCAACTTCCTGTGTGTCTGTACTTCCTGTCTGTAGATCCTGGCAGCTAACTTCCTGTCTGTAGATCCTGGCAGCTAACTCCTGTCTGTAGATCCTGTCTCTAACTTCCTGTCTGTAGATCCTGTCTCTAACTTCCTGTCTGAGATCCGTCTCTAACTTCCTGTCTGTAGATCCTGTCTCTAACTTCCTGTGTGTCTGTACTTCCTGTCTGTAGATCCTGTCTCTTACTTCCTGTCTGTCTGTACTTCCTGTCGTACTCCCTGTCTCTAACTTCCTGTGTGTCTGTACTTCCTGTCTGTACATCCTGTCTCTAACTTCCTGTCTGTCTGTACTTCCTGTCTGTACTCCCTGTCTCTAACTTCCTGTGTGTCTGTACTTCCTGTCTGTACATCCTGTCTCTAACTTCCTGTCTGTCTGTACTTCTGTCTGTACCTGTCTCAACTTCCTGTCTGTCTGTACTTCCTGTCTGTACATCCTGTCTCTAACTTCCTGTCTTCGTACTTCCTGTCTGTACTCCCTGTCTCTAACTTCCTGTGTGTCTGTACTTCCTGTCTGTACTCCCTGTCTCTAACTTCCTGTCTGTCTGTACTTCCTGTCTGTACATCCTGTCTCTAACTTCCTGTCTGTACTCCCTGTCTCTAACTTCCTGTGTGTCTGTACTTCCTGTCTGTACTCCCTGTCTCTAACTTCCTGTGTGTCTGTACTTCCTGTCTGTACTCCCTGTCTCTAACTTCCTGTGTGTCTGTACTTCCTGTCTGTACTCCCTGTCTCTAACTTCCTGTGTGTCTGTACTTCCTGTCTGTAGATCCTAGCAGCTAACTTCCTGGCTCAGACGGAGGCTCTGATGAAGGGGAAGACGACGGAGGAGGCGCAGAAGGAGCTTGAGGAGGCGGGAGTTAAAGGAGAGGCTCTGAGCAAGCTGCTGCCTCACAAGGTCATTACATATCTCATATATTATATATATATCAGAAACAGGGTCGTCATCGTTAGAGACACCACGTGTCTTTTGGTCCTGTTGGTGCAATGTAATATGAATTAGGGCAGCGATCTGCGGGCAGCGATCTGCGGGCTGCGGGCAGCGGGCAGCGATCTGCGATCAGCGGGCAGCGGCAGTGATCTGCGATCAGCGGGCAGTGATCAGCGATCAGCGGGCTGCGGGCAGCGATCTGCGATCAGCGATCAGCGGGCTGCGGGCAGCGGGCTGCGGGCTGCGGGCAGCGGGCAGCGATCTGCGATCAGGGGCAGTGATCAGCGATCAGCGGGCTGCGATCAGCGATCTGCGATCAGCGATCAGCGATCAGCGATCAGCGGGCAGTGATCAGCGATCAGCGGCTGCGGGCAGCGATCTGCGATCAGCGATCTGCGATCAGCGGGCAGCGATCTGCGGGCTGCGGGCAGCGATCTGCGATCAGCGGGCAGCGATCTGCGATCAGAGGGCAGCGATCTGCGGGCTGCGGGCAGCGATCTGCGATCAGCGGGCTGCAGGCAGCGATCTGCGATCAGCGATCAGCGGGCTGCGGGCAGCGGGCTGCGGGCAGCGATCTGCGATCAGCGGCAGTGATCAGCGATCAGCGGGCTGCGGGCAGATCTGCGATCAGCGATCAGCGGGCAGCAATCTGCGGGCTGCGGGCAGCGATCTGCGATCAGCGGGCTGCGGGCAGCGATCAGCGGGCTGCGGGCGCGGGCTGCGGGCAGCGATCTGCGATCAGCGATCTGCGATCAGCGGGCTGCGGGCAGCGGGCTGCGGGCAGCGGGCTGCGGGCAGCGGGCAGCGGGCAGCGGGTGTTCGGCGCTCTCAGCTTATGATGAAACCCCATGATAGGCCTAGATGTCTTGAGGTCTCTATCGTTATCAAACGTGTGAAGTTTTGGGCCGTTTGGAGCATTTCCACAAGTTACAACATCGTGTTTCATGGTGAAGGATCTGTCGCTACGCAACGGCATTTAACGAAATCTCAAAACTGACATGTAGATGTCTTCAGGGCCGGACTGTTGCACACAAGTGGAGTGTTACCAGTTTTTTACCATCTTCATAGGAGTTATAGTGGTTAACAGTTAGTGTGTTAACAGTTAGCGTGTTAACAGTTAGTTGTGTTAACAGTTAGTTGTGTTAACAGTTAGTTGTGTTAACAGTTAGCGTGTTAACAGTTAGTTGTGTTAACAGTTAGGTGTTAATAGTTAGTTGTGTTAACAGTTAGTTGTGTTAACAGTTAGTGTGTTAACAGTTAGTTGTGTTAATAGTTAGTTGTGTTAACAGTTAGTTGTGTTAACAGTAGTTGTGTTAAACAGTTAGTGTGTTAACAGTTAGTTGTGTTAACAGTTAGTTGTGTTAACAGTTAGTGTGTTAACAGTTAGCGTGTTAACAGTTAGTGTGTTAACAGTTAGTTGTGTTAACAGTTAGCGTGTTAACAGTTAGTTGTGTTAACAGTTAGTTGTGTTAATAGTTAGTTGTGTTAACAGTTAGTTGTGTTAACAGTTAGTGTGTTAACAGTTAGTTGTGTTAATAGTTAGTTGTGTTAACAGTTAGTTGTGTTAACAGTTAGTTGTGTTAACAGTTAGTGTGTTAACAGTTAGTTGTGTTAACAGTTAGTTGTGTTAACAGTTAGTGTGTTAACAGTTAGCGGTTAACAGTTAGTTGTGTTAACAGTTAGTTGTGTTAACAGTTAGCGTGTTAACAGTTAGTTGTGTTAACAGTTAGTTGTGTTAACAGTTAGTTGTGTTAACAGTTAGTTGTGTTAACAGTTAGTGTGTTAACAGTTAGTTGTGTTAATAGTTAGTTGTGTTAACAGTTAGTTGTGTTAACAGTTAGTTGTGTTAACAGTTAGTGTGTTAACAGTTAGTTGTGTTAACAGTTAGTTGTGTTAACAGTTAGTGTGTTAACAGTTAGCGTGTTAACAGTTAGTTGTGTTAACAGTTAGTTGTGTTAACAGTTAGCGTGTTAACAGTTAGTTGTGTTAACAGTTAGTTGTGTTAATAGTTAGTTGTTAACAGTTAGTTGTGTTAACAGTTAGTGTGTTAACAGTTAGTTGTGTTAATAGTTAGTTGTGTTAACAGTTAGTTGTGTTAACAGTAGTGTGTTAACAGTTAGTGTGTTAACAGTTAGTGTGTAACAGTTAGTTGTGTTAACAGTTAGTGTGTTAACAGTTAGTTGTGTTAACAGTTAGTGTGTTAACAGTTAGTTGTGTTAACAGTTAGTGTGTTAACAGTTAGTTGTGTTAACAGTTAGTTGTGTTAACAGTTAGTGTGTTAACAGTTAGTTGTGTTAACAGTTAGTTGTGTTAACAGTAGTGTGAACGTTAGTTGTGTTAACAGTTAGTGTGTTAATAGTTAGTTGTGTTAACAGTTAGTTGTGTTAAACAGTTAGGTGTTAACAGTTAGTTGTGTTAACAGTTAGTTGTGTTAACAGTTAGTGTGTTAATAGTTAGTTGTGAACAGTTAGTTGTGTTAATAGTTAGTTGTGTTAACAGTTAGTTGTGTTAATAGTTAGTGTGTTAACAGTTAGTGTGTTAATAGTTAGTTGTGTTAACAGTTAGTTGTGTTAACAGTTAGCGTGTTAACAGTTAGTTGTGTTAATAGTTAGTGTGTTAATAGTTAGTGTGTTAATAGTTAGTTGTGTTAACAGTTAGTTGTGTTAATAGTTAGTTGTGTTAACAGTTAGTTGTGTTAACAGTTAGCGTGTTAACAGTTAGTTGTGTAACAGTTAGTTGTGTTAACAGTTAGCGTGTTAACAGTTAGCGTGTTAAATAGTTGTGTTAATAGTTAGTGTGTAACAGTTAGCGTGTTAACAGTTAGTGTGTTAACAGTTAGTTGTGTTAACAGTTAGTTGTGTTAACAGTTAGTTGTGTTAACAGTTAGCGTGTTAACAGTTAGTGTGTTAATAGTTAGTTGTGTTATAGTTAGTGTTAACAGTTAGCGTGTTAACAGTTAGTTGTGTTAAACAGTTAGCGTGTTAACAGTTAGTTGTGTTAACAGTTAGTTGTGTTAATAGTTAGTTGTGTTAACAGTTAGTTGTGTTAACGTTAGCGTGTTAACAGTTAGTTGTGTTAACAGTAGTTGTGTTAACAGTTAGTTGTGTTAACAGTTAGCGTGTTAACAGTTAGCGTGTTAATAGTTAGTTGTGTTAACAGTTAGTGTGTTAACAGTTAGTGTGTTAATAGTTAGTTGTGTAACAGTTAGTTGTGTAACAGTTAGTGTGTTAACAGTTAGCGTGTTAACAGTTAGTTGTGTTAATAGTTAGTTGTGTTAACAGTTAGTTGTGTTAACAGTTAGTTGTGTTAACAGTTAGTTGTGTTAATAGTTAGTTGTGTTAACAGTAGTTGTGTTAACAGTTAGCTGTGTTAACAGTTAGTTGTGTTAACAGTTAGTGTGTTAACAGTTAGTTGTGTTAACAGTTAGTGTGTAATAGTTAGTTGTCGGTTAACAGTAGTTGTGTTAACAGTTAGTTGTGTTAACAGTTAGTGTGTTAACAGTTAGTTGTGTTAACAGTTAGTTGTGTTAACAGTTAGTGTGTTAACAGTTAGTTGTGTTAACAGTTAGTTGTGTTAACAGTTAGTGTGTTAACAGTTAGTTGTGTTAACAGTTAGTTGTGTTAACAGTTAGCGTGTTAACAGTTAGTTGTGTTAACAGTTAGTTGTGTTAACAGTTAGTGTGTTAATAGTTAGTTGTGTTAACAGGTTGGTTAACAGTTAGTTGTGTTAACAGTTAGTTGTGTTAACAGTTAGTGTGTTAACAGTTAGTTGTGTTAACAGTTAGTTGTGTTAACAGTTAGCGTGTTAACAGTTAGTTGTGTTAACAGTTAGTTGTGTTAACAGTTAGTTGTGTTAACAGTTAGTGTGTTAACAGTTAGTTGTGTTAACAGTTAGTTGTGTTAACAGTTAGTGTGTTACAGTTAGTGTGTTAACAGTTAGTTGTGTTAACAGTTAGTTGTGTTAATAGTTAGTTGTTTAACAGTTAGTTGTGTTAACAGTTAGTTGTGTTAACAGTAGTTGTGTTAACAGTTAGTGTGTTAACAGTTAGTTGTGTAACAGTTGTGTGTAACAGTTAGTTGTGTTAATAGTTGTGTTAATAGTTAGTTGTGTTAATAGTTAGTTGTGTTAAACAGTTAGTTGTGTAACAGTTAGTTGTGTTAACAGGTTAGTTGTGTTAATAGTTGTTGTAACAGTTAGTGTGTAACAGTTAGTTGTGTAACAGTTAGTTGTGTTAACAGTAGTGTGTTAATAGTTAGTTGTGTTAACAGTTAGTTGTGTTAATAGTTAGTGTGTTAACAGTTAGTGTGTTAATAGTAGTTGTGTAATAGTTAGTTGTGTTAACAGTTAGTGTGTTAATAGTTAGTTGTGTTAACAGTTGTGTGAATAGTTAGTTGTGTTAACAGTAGTTGTGTTATGTGTAGTTAGTTATGGTTACAGTTTAGAGATCCTTCTTCTTGGTTATGGAGCCAATGAGTTTCTGAAGGTTCATTCAGATGTTCTGTTTGTTCTGAAGGTTTTCGAGGGAAACAAGCCGAGCAACTCCATCGTCTTCAAGAAGCTGAGCCCGTTCATCCTGGGAGCGCTGATCGGGTGAGGACCAATCAGAATCATCTAATAACAATAATACATGTTATCATGTTGAGCAGAACACCAACCTGAAGATTCTTCATATTAACTACAGAAACCAATGTGTTGTGATTCTATAAGAGATCCTCTGAAGAGCAGGATAGATCATTCATAATGAGTGTTGATTTCATGCATACACTTATAATCTGCTGTGATCTCTTTTGTCCAGCGATGTACGAGCACAAGATCTTCGTGCAGGGCGTGATCTGGGACATCAACAGCTACGACCAGTGGGGGTGAGACTCAGATTAACATAAATATATGATATAAAAACACATGCAGCAGCATCCTCTCACCCTCGGAGATATAACAGGCATTATGTCAACAAAGTTCAACTAAAAGTCATGATTTGTAGTGTTACGTCCCACTAAGAGGACCTGGGGACACCGCCAGCAATAAACCGAGGAGTCGGGGTAGTCCCAATAAGAGGACCTGGGGACACCGAAGCAATAACCGAGGAGTCGGGGTGTTACGTCCCACTAGGACCTGGGGACACCGCCAGCATATAACCGAGGAGTCGGGTGTTACGCATAAGAGGACCTGGGGACACCGCCAGCAATAACCGAGGAGTCGGGGTGTTACGTCCCACTAAGAGGACCTGGGGACACCGCCAGCAATAACCGAGGAGTCGGGGTGTTACGTCCCACTAAGAGGACCTGGGGACAACGCCAGCAATAACCGAGGAGTCGGGGTGTTACGTCCCACTAAGAGGACCTGGGGACACCGCCAGCAATAAACCGAGGAGTCGGGGTGTTACGTCCCACTAAGAGGACCTGGGGACACCGCCAGCAATAACCGAGGAGTCGGGGTGTTACGTCCCACTAAGAGACCGGGGACACGCCAGCAATAACCGAGGAGTCGGGGTGTTACGTCCCACTAAGAGGACCTGGGGACACCCGCCAGCAATAACCGAGGAGTCGGGGTGTTACGTCCCACTAAGAGGACCTGGGGACACCGCCAGCAATAACCGAGGAGTCGGGGTGTTACGTCCCACTAAGAGGACCTGGGGACACCGCCAGCAATAACCGAGGAGTCGGGGTGTTACGTCCCACTAAGAGGACCTGGGGACACCGCCAGCAATAACCGAGGACTCGGGTGTTACGTCCCACTCAGAGGACCTGGGGACACCGCCAGCAATAACCGAGGAGTCGGGGTGTTACGTCCCACTAAGAGGACCTGGGGACACCGCCAGCAATAACCGAGGAGTCGGGGTGTTACGTCCCACTAAGAGGACCTGGGGACACCGCCAGCAATAACCGAGGAGTCGGGTTGTTACGTCCCACTCAGAGGACCTGGGGACACCGCCAGCAATAACCGAGGAGTCGGGGTGTTACGTCCCACTAAGAGGACCTGGGGACACCGCCAGCAATAACCGAGGAGTCGGGTGTTACGTCCCACTAAGAGGACCTGGGGACACCGCCAGCAATAACCGAGGAGTCGGGGTGTTACGTCCACTCAGAGGACCTGGGGACACCGCCAGCAATAACCGAGGAGTCGGGGTGTTACGTCCCACTAAGAGGACCTGGGGACACCGCCAGCAATAACCGAGGAGTCGGGGTGTTACGTCCCACTAAGAGGACCTGGGGACACCGCCAGCAATAACCGAGGAGTGGGTGTTACGTCCCACTAAGAGGACCTGGGGACACCGCCAGCAATAACCGAGGACTCGGGGGTTACGTCCCACTAAGAGGACCGGGACACCGCCAGCAATAACCGAGGATCGGGGTGTTACGTCCCACTAAGAGGACCTGGGGACACCGCCAGCAATAATGAGGAGTCGGGGTGTTACGTCCCACTAAGAGACCTGGGGACACCGCCAGCAATAACCGAGGAGTCGGGGTGTTACGTCCCACTAAGAGGACCTGGGACACCGCCAGCAATAACCGAGGACTCGGGGTGTTACGTCCCACTCAGAGGACCTGGGACACCGCCAGCAATAATGAGGAGTCGGGGTGTTACGTCCCACTAAGAGGACCTGGGGACACCGCCAGCAATAACGAGGAGTCGGGTGTTACGTCCCACTCAGAGGACCGGGAGGACACCGCCAGCAATAACCGAGGAGTCGGGGTGTTACGTCCCACTAAGAGGACCTGGGGACACCGCCAGCAATAACCGAGGAGTCGGGTTGTTACGTCCCACTAGAGGACCTGGGGACACCGCCAGCAATAACCGAGGAGTCGGTGTTACGTCCCACTAAGAGGACCTGGGGACACGCCAGCAATAACCGAGGAGTCGGGTTGTTACGTCCCACTCAGAGGACCTGGGGACACCGCCAGCAAAACCGAGGAGTCGGGGTGTTACGTCCCACTCAGAGGACCTGGGGACACCGCCAGCAATAACCGAGGAGTCGGGTGTGTTACGTCCCACTAAGAGGACCTGGGGACACCGCCACAATAACCGAGGAGTCGGGGTGTTACGTCCCATCAGAGGACCTGGGGACACCGCCAGCAAATAACCGAGGAGTCGGGGTGTTACGTCCCACTCAGAGGACCGGGGACACACCGCCAGCAATAACCGAGGAGTCGGGGTGTTACGTCCAACTCAGAGGACCTGGGGACACCGCCAGCAATAACCGAGGAGTCGGGGTGTTACGTCCCACTCAGAGGACCTGGGGACACCGCCAGCAATAACCGAGGAGT
>JAAKFY010001018.1:5000-13524 GCA_011823955.1 Dissostichus mawsoni
GCACATGTTAGGGAGACACGCTGGGGGTCATTAGCCCGTCCTTTGGTGGTCTGTGAGCCGCCAAAGAGAGGTGATTTTCCCGGTCTCTCTCCTGGAGGTGTGAAATGAACAGAGTGCACATGTTAGGGAGACACGCCGGGGGTCATTAGCCCGTCCTTGGTGGTCTGTGAGCCGCCAAAGAGAGGTGATTTTCCCGGTCTCTCTCCTGGAGGTGGAAATGAACAGAGTGCACATATTAGGGATACATGCCGGGGTCATTAGCCGTCCTTTGGTGTCTGTGAGCCGCCAAAGACAGGTGATTTTACCGGTCTCTCTCCTGGAGGTGTGAAATGAACAGAGTGCACATGTTAGGGAGACACGCTGGGGGTCATTAGCCCGTCCTTGGTGGTCTGAGAGAGTGATTTTCCCGTCTCTCTCCTGGAGGTGTGAAATGAACAAGTGCACATGTTAGGGACACGCCGGGGTCATTAGCCTCCTTGGTGGTGTGAGCCGCCAAAGAGAGGTGATTTTCCCGGTCTCTCTCCTGGAGGTGTGAAATGAACAGAGTGCACATGTTAGGGAGACACGCTGGGGGTCATTAGCCCGTCCTTTGGTGGTCTGTGAGCCGCCAAAGAGAGGTGATTTTCCCGGTCTCTCTCCTGGAGGTGTGAAATGAACAGAGTGCACATGTTAGGGAGACACGCTGGGGGTCATTAGCCCGTCCTTTGGTGGTCTGTGAGCCGCCAAAGAGAGGTGATTTTCCCGGTCTCTCTCCTGGAGTGAAATGAACAGAGTGCACATATTAGGGATACACGCCGGGGTCATTAGCCGTCCTGTGGTGGTCTGTGAGCCGCCAAAGAGAGTGATTTTCCGGTCTCTCTCCTGGAGGTGTGAAATGAACAGTGCACATGTTAGGGAGACACGCCGGGGGTCATTAGCCCGTCCTGTTGGTGGTCTGAGAGGTGATTTTCCGTCTCTCTCCTGGAGGTGTGAAATGAACAAGTGCACATGTTAGGGATACGCTGGGGTCATTAGCCTCCTTTGGTGGTCTGTGAGCCGCCAAAGAGAGGTGATTTTCCCGGTCTCTCTCCTGGAGGTGTGAAATGAACAGAGTGCACATGTTAGGGAGACACGCTGGGGGTCATTAGCCCGTCCTTTGGTGGTCTGTGAGCCGCCAAAGAGAGGTGATTTTCCCGGTCTCTCTCCTGGAGGTGTGAAATGAACAGAGTGCACATGTTAGGGAGACACGCCGGGGGTCATTAGCCCGTCCTTGGTGGTCTGTGAGCCGCCAAAGAGAGGTGATTTTCCCGGTCTCTCTCCTGGAGGTGATGAAATGAACAGAGTGCACATGTTAGGGATACATGCCGGGGTCATTAGCCGTCCTTGGTGGTGTGTGAGCCGCCAAAGACAGGTGATTTTACCGGTCTCTCTCCTGGAGGTGTGAAATGAACAGTGCACATGTTAGGGAGACACGCTGGGGGTCATTAGCCCGTCCGTTGGTGGTCTGAGAGGTGATTTTCCCGTCTCTCTCCTGGAGGTGTGAAATGAACAAGTGCACATGTTAGGGATACGTGGGGGTCATTAGCCTCCTGTGGTGGTGTGAGCCGCCAAAGAGAGGTGATTTTCCGGTCTCTCTCCTGGAGGTGTGAAATGAACAGAGTGCACATGTTAGGGAGACACGCTGGGGGTCATTAGCCCGTCCTTTGGTGGTCTGTGAGCCGCCAAAGAGAGGTGATTTTCCCGGTCTCTCTCCTGGAGGTGTGAAATGAACAGAGTGCACATGTTAGGGAGACACGCCGGGGGTCATTAGCCCGTCCTTGGTGGTCTGTGAGCCGCCAAAGAGAGGTGATTTTCCCGGTCTCTCTCCTGGAGGTGTGAAATGAACAGAGTGCACATGTTAGGGAGACACGCTGGGGGTCATTAGCCCGTCCTTTGGTGGTCTGTGAGCCGCCAAAGAGAGGTGATTTTCCCGGTCTCTCTCCTGGAGGTGTGAAATGAACAGAGTGCACATGTTAGGGAGACACGCTGGGGGTCATTAGCCCGTCCTTTGGTGGTCTGTGAGCCGCCAAAGAGAGGTGATTTTCCCGGTCTCTCTCCTGGAGGTGTGAAATGAACAAGTGCACATATTAGGGAGACGCTGGGGTCATTAGCCTCCTTTGGTGGTCTGTGAGCCGCCAAAGAGAGGTGATTTTCCCGGTCTCTCTCCTGGAGGTGTGAAATGAACAGAGTGCACATGTTAGGGAGACACGCTGGGGGTCATTAGCCCGTCCTTTGGTGGTCTGTGAGCCGCCAAAGAGAGGTGATTTTCCCGGTCTCTCTCCTGGAGGTGTGAAATGAACAAGTGCACATATTAGGGATACGTGCTGGGTCATTAGCCTCCTTTGGTGGTCTGTGAGCCGCCAAAGAGAGGTGATTTTCCCGGTCTCTCTCCTGGAGGTGTGAAATGAACAGAGTGCACATGTTAGGGAGACACGCTGGGGGTCATTAGCCCGTCCTTTGGTGGTCTGTGAGCCGCCAAAGAGAGGTGATTTTCCCGGTCTCTCTCCTGGAGGTGAGAAATGAACAGAGTGCACATATTAGGGATACATGCTGGAGGTCATTAGTCCTTCCTTTGGTGGTCTGTGAGCCGCCAAATAGAGGTGAGTTTCCCGGTCTCTCTCCTGGAGGTCTGAAATAATCTAAGTGAACATGTTAGGGAGACACGCTGGGGGTCATTAGCCCGTCCTGTGGTGGTGTGTGAGCCGCCAAAGAGAGGTGATTTTCCCGGTCTCTGTCCTGGGTTTAAAAAAAAGCTTACAGCACCGGGTATTCCCAGGCGGTCTCCCATCCAAGTACTGACCCGGCCCGACCCTGCTTAGCTTCCGAGATCGGACGAGATCGGGCGTGATCAGGGTGGTATGGCCGTAAGCAAAGGCTTTGGAGGTATATTGGCTTCTCATAGCTGGTTCAGAGAGAGGGGCTGGAGGTCTCAGGGCCGAGTTTGGGTGCCGAAAGGCGGACTGCCCACCTCCATGTCGATGCCCAGCAGCTGGGGGTGCTGCAGGGGGGGGGGCCTGCTGCAGGGGGGGCCTGCTGAAGGTTCCGGGCCGAGCTGTGAGCCTGTCTCCCACCCTCCGCAGCACCTGGGAGCTCTCTGTGGTGCTGGAGAGGCATTGTCAGAGTTTTAGCAGAGTTTTAGCAGACTTTGAGCACTCTTTTCCCCGCAGAAACTAGTTTAAATCACCGTTGTCACTACTGTGGGGTATTGGGAATGTGCCTGTGTCTCGTGCGGAGCCTCCCCGCACCTTGAATCCATCCATTTGCCTGTATTTATGGCATGTTTTACGGTTAATGCACTGTGCTCGAGCAGGCTGAAGCGCCCTCCTGTGGGGACACATGGGAACTGCACTTAAATCACTCTGTGTGCCTTTTAACCGGTTTAAAATGGTTTTTCTTTCACTTTGTAAAATACACCCTGCCCGAGAAATGGTTTTTAATCATTATTACCGTTGTCAGGGGGCTGCGTGAACACTTTCCCCACCTTTAAAACACTTTATCCCCACCTTTCAAACCATTTTCCCCGGTCGAAAATGCAGCTGCGCGCGCCTCCTCTCTGGGTGCACTCTGCTTCAATTGTACCCAGGATCCAAGCTATTTCCCTGGCTTTTATACACCCTGGTTGTGGCATAATATTGACCACACATAACATCCATCCAGGGGTGTATTTCAACCATCTTTACCCCGAAGTTAGAACACTTATTCCCGGGTCGAAAATACAGCTGCGCGCGCCGGCTCTCTGGGTGCACTCTGCTTCAATTGCACCCAGGATCCAAGCTATTTCCCTGGCTTTTTAATAGCTGTTTTGCGCCCTGGCAGTCCCACGCACACTGTACACACAGTTTACCCAGGTTCCAAGCTATTTCCCTGGCTTTTTAATAGCTGTTTTGCGCCCTGGCAGTCCCACACACTGTACACACATGGCTACCCAGGATCCAAGCTATTTCCCTGGCTTTTTAATAGCGGTTTTGCGCCCTGGCAGTCCCACGCACACTGTACACACATGGCTACCCAGGATCCAAGCTATTTCCCTGGCTTCTTAATAGCTGTTTTGCGCCCTGGCAGTCCCACGCACACTGTACACACATTTTACCCAGGATCCAAGCTATTTCCCTGGCTTTGCAATAGCTGTTTTGCGCCCTGGCAGTCCCACACACTGTACACACAGTTTACCCAGGATCCAAGCTATTTCCCTGGCTTTTTAATAGCTGTTTTGCGCCCTGGCAGTCCCACGCACACTGTACACACACATGTTTACCCAGGATCCAAGCTATTTCCCTGGCTTGTATATGGCAGTGACGCACCCTGGTTGTGGCATAATATTGACCACACATAACATTCATCCGGGGGTGTATTTCAACCAACTTTACCCCGAAGTTAGAACACTTATTCCCGGGTCGAAAATGCAGCTGCGCGCGCCGGCTCTCTGGGTGCACTCTGCTTCAATTTTACCCAGGATCCAAGCTCTTCTCCCCCGCTTTTTAATAGCTGTTTTGCGCCCTGGCAGTCCCACGCACACTGTACACACATTTTACCCAGGATCCAAGCTATTTCCCTGGCTTTTTAATAGCTGTTTTGCGCCCTGGCAGTCCCACGCACACTGTACACACATGGCTACCCAGGATCCAAGCTATTTCCCCCGCTTTTTAACAGCTGTTTTGCGCCCTGGCAGTCCCACGCACACTGTACACACATGGCTACCCAGGATCCAAGCTATTTCCCTGGCTTTTTAATAGCTGTTTTGCGCCCTGGCAGTCCCACGCACACTGTACACACACATGTTTACCCAGGATCCAAGCTATTTCCCTGGCTTTTTAATAGCTGTTTTGCGCCCTGGCAGTCCCACGCACACTGTACACACACATGTTTACCCAGGATCCAAGCTATTTCCCTGGCTTGTATATGGCAGTGACGCACCCTGGTTGTGGCATAATATTGACCACACATAACATCCATCCAGGGGTGTATTTCAACCAACTTTACCCGGCCTCTTGAACACTTATTCCCGGGTCGAAAAGGCAGCTGCGCGCGCCGGCTCTCTGGGTGCACTCTGCTTCAATTTTACCCAGGATCCAAGCTCTTCTCCCCCGCTTTTTAACAGCTGTTTTGCGCCCTGGCAGTCCCACGCACACTGTACACACATGGCTACCCAGGATCCAAGCTATTTCCCTGGCTTTTTAATAGCTGTTTTGCGCCCTGGCAGTCCCACGCACACTGTACACACAGTTTACCCAGGATCCAAGCTATTTCCCTGGCTTTGTAATAGCTGTTTTGCGCCCTGGCAGTCCCACGCACACTGTACACACATTTTACCCAGGATTCAAGCTATTTCCCTGGCTTTTTAATAGCTGTTTTGCGCCCTGGCAGTCCCACGCACACTGTACACACACAGTTTACCCAGGATCCAAGCTATTTCCCTGGCTTGTATATGGCAGTGACGCACCCTGGTTGTGGCATAATATTGACCACACATAACATCCATCCAGGGGTGTATTTCAACCAACTTTACCCGGCCTTTTGAACACTTATTCCCGGGTCGAAAATGCAGCTGCGCGCGCCGGCTCTCTGGGTGCACTCTGCTTCAATTGTACCCAGGATCCAAGCTATTTCCGTGGCTTGTATACACCCTGGTTGTGGCATAATATTGACCACACATCACATCCATCCAGGGGTGTATTTCAACCAACTTTACCCGGCCTTTTGAACACTTATTCCCGGGTCGAGAAAGCCAGCGGCGCCTGCCTCCCACCCTCCGCAGCACCCGGGAGCTCGCTGTGGTGCTGGAGAGGCATTTTCAGGCTTCTCTCTGCTCTGTTCACCCTGCAAATGCATTTTAATGGATACTTTTAGATGGCCATGGTTATATTGTATCCTTACTATGGGTCTCTGAAGCAATCAGACTTGTACCACGCCGTTATCAGAGTTTTAGCAGAGTTTTAGCAGACTTTGAGCACTCTTTCCCCCGCAGAAACTAGTTTAAATCACCGTTGTCACTACTGTGGGGGATTGGGAATGTGCCTGTGTCTCGTGCGGAGCCTCCCCGCACCTTAAATCCATCCATTTGCCTTTATTTATGGCATGTTTTACGGTTAATGCACTGTGCTCAAGCAGGCTGAAGCGCCCTCCTGTGGGGACACATGGGAACTGCACTTAAATCACTTTGTGTGCCTTTTAACCGGTTTAAAATGGTTTTTCTTTCACTTTTAAAATACACCCTGCCCTAGAAATGGTTTTTAATCATTATTACCGTTGTCAGGGGGCTGCGTGAACACTTTCCCCACCTTTAAAACACTTTATCCCCACCTTTCAAACCATTTTCCCCGGTCGAAAACAGCTGCGCGCGCCTCCTCTCTGGGTGCACTCTGCTTCAATTGTACCCAGGATCCAAGCTATTTCCCTGGCTTTATACACCCTGGTTGTGGCATAATATTGACCACACATAACAGCCATCCAGGGGTGTATTTCAACCATCTTTACCCCGAAGTTAGAACACTTATTCCCGGGTCGAAAATGCAGCATCGCCCGCCGGCTCTCTGGGTGCACTCTGCTTCAATTGTACCCAGGATCCAAGCTCTTCTCCCCCGCTTTTTAACAGCTGTTTTGCGCCCTGGCAGTCCCACACTGTACACACATGGCTACCCAGGATCCAAGCTATTTCCCTGGCTTTGTAATAGCTGTTTTGCGCCTGGCAGTCCCACGCACACTGTACACACATTTTACCCAGGATCCAAGCTATTTCCCTGGCTTTTTAACAGCTGTTTTGCGCCCTGGCAGTCCCACGCACACTGTACACACATGGCTACCCAGGATCCAAGCTATTTCCCCCGCTTTTTAACAGCTGTTTTCCGCCCTGGCAGTCCCACGCACACTGTACACACATTTTACCCAGGATCCAAGCTATTTCCCTGGCTTTTTAATAGCTGTTTTGCGCCCTGGCAGTCCCACGCACACTGTACACACACAGTTTACCCAGGATCCAAGCTATTTCCCTGGCTTGTATATGGCAGTGACGCACCCTGGTTGTGGCATAATATTGACCACACATAACATCCATCCAGGGGTGTATTTCAACCAACTTTACCCGGCCTTTTGAACACTTATTCCCGGGTCGAAAATGCAGCTGCGCGCGCCGGCTCTCTGGGTGCACTCTGCTTCAATTGTACCCAGGATCCAAGCTCTTCTCCCCCGCTTTTTAACAGCTGTTTTGCGCCCTGGCAGTCCCACGCACACTGTACACACATGGCTACCCAGGATCCAAGCTATTTCCCTGGCTTTTTAATAGCTGTTTTGCGCCCTGGCAGTCCCACGCACACTGTACACACACATGTTTACCCAGGATCCAAGCTATTTCCCTGGCTTGTATATGGCAGTGACGCACCCTGGTTGTGGCATAATATTGACCACACATAACATCCATCCAGGGGTGTATTTCAACCAACTTTACCCGGCCTTTTGAACACTTATTCCCGGGTCGAAAATGCAGCTGCGCGCGCCGGCTCTCTGGGTGCACTCTGCTTCAATTGTACCCAGGATCCAAGCTATTTCCCTGGCTTTTTAATAGCTGTTTTGCGCCCTGGCAGTCCCACGCACACTGTACACACATTTTACCCAGGATCCAAGCTATTTCCCTGGCTTTTTAATAGCTGTTTTGCGCCCTGGCAGTCCCGCACACTGTACACACATGGCTACCCAGGATCCAAGCTATTTCCCCCGCTTTTTAACAGCTGTTTTCCGCCCTGGCAGTCCCACGCACACTGTACACACATTTTACCCAGGATCCAAGCTATTTCCCTGGCTTTTTAATAGCTGTTTTGCGCCCTGGCAGTCCCACGCACACTGTACACACACATGTTTACCCAGGATCCAAGCTATTTCCCTGGCTTGTATATGGCAGTGACGCACCCTGGTTGTGGCATAATATTGACCACACATAACATCCATCCAGGGGTGTATTTCAACCAACTTTACCCGGCCTTTTGAACACTTATTCCCGGGTCGAAAATGCAGCTGCGCGCGCCGGCTCTCTGGGTGCACTCTGCTTCAATTGTACCCAGGATCCAAGCTATTTCCGTGGCTTGTATACACCCTGGTTGTGGCATAATATTGACCACACATCACATCCATCCAGGGGTGTATTTCAACCAACTTTACCCGGCCTTTTGAACACTTATTCCCGGGTCGAGAAAGCCAGCGGCGCCTGCCTCCCACCCTCCGCAGCACCCGGGAGCTCGCTGTGGTGCTGGAGAGGCATTTTCAGGCTTCTCTCTGCTCTGTTCACCCTGCAAATGCATTTTAATGGATACTTTTAGATGGCCATGGTTATATTGTATCCTTACTATGGGTCTCTGAAGCAATCAGACTTGTACCACGCCGTTATCAGAGTTTTAGCAGAGTTTTAGCAGACTTTGAGCACTCTTTCCCCCGCAGAAACTAGTTTAAATCACCGTTGTCACTACTGTGGGGGATTGGGAATGTGCCTGTGTCTCGTGCGGAGCCTCCCCGCACCTTA
>JAAKFY010001019.1:7500-13517 GCA_011823955.1 Dissostichus mawsoni
CTCTCTCCTGGAGGTGTGAAATGAACAGAGTGCACATGTTAGGGAGACACGCTGGGGGTCATTAGCCCGTCCTTTGGTGGTCTGTGAGCCGCCAAAGAGAGGTGATTTTCCCGGTCTCTCTCCTGGAGGTGTGAAATGAACAAGTGCACATATTAGGGATACGTGCTAGGTCATTAGTCCTTCCTTTGGTGGTCTGTGAGCCGCCAAAGAGAGGTGATTTTCCCGGTCTCTCTCCTGGAGGTGTGAAATGAACAGAGTGCACATGTTAGGGAGACACGCTGGGGGTCATTAGCCCGTCCTTTGGTGGTCTGTGAGCCGCCAAAGAGAGGTGATTTTCCCGGTCTCTCTCCTGGAGGTGAGAAATGAACAGAGTGCACATATTAGGGATACATGCTGGAGGTCATTAGTCCTTCCTTTGGTGGTCTGTGAGCCGCCAAATAGAGGTGAGTTTCCCGGTCTCTCTCCTGGAGGTCTGAAATAATCTAAGTGAACATGTTAGGGAGACACGCTGGGGGTCATTAGCCCGTCCTGTGGTGGTGTGTGAGCCGCCAAAGAGAGGTGATTTTCCCGGTCTCTGTCCTGGGTTTAAAAAAAAGCTTACAGCACCGGGTATTCCCAGGCGGTCTCCCATCCAAGTACTGACCCGGCCCGACCCTGCTTAGCTTCCGAGATCGGACGAGATCGGGCGTGATCAGGGTGGTATGGCCGTAAGCAAAGGCTTTGGAGGTATATTGGCTTCTCATAGCTGGTTCAGAGAGAGGGGCTGGAGGTCTCAGGGCCGAGTTTGGGTGCCGAAAGGCGGACTGCCCACCTCCATGTCGATGCCCAGCAGCTGGGGGTGCTGCAGGGGGGGGGGCCTGCTGCAGGGGGGGCCTGCTGAAGGTTCCGGGCCGAGCTGTGAGCCTGTCTCCCACCCTCCGCAGCACCTGGGAGCTCTCTGTGGTGCTGGAGAGGCATTGTCAGAGTTTTAGCAGAGTTTTAGCAGACTTTGAGCACTCTTTTCCCCGCAGAAACTAGTTTAAATCACCGTTGTCACTACTGTGGGGTATTGGGAATGTGCCTGTGTCTCGTGCGGAGCCTCCCCGCACCTTGAATCCATCCATTTGCCTGTATTTATGGCATGTTTTACGGTTAATGCACTGTGCTCGAGCAGGCTGAAGCGCCCTCCTGTGGGGACACATGGGAACTGCACTTAAATCACTCTGTGTGCCTTTTAACCGGTTTAAAATGGTTTTTCTTTCACTTTGTAAAATACACCCTGCCCGAGAAATGGTTTTTAATCATTATTACCGTTGTCAGGGGGCTGCGTGAACACTTTCCCCACCTTTAAAACACTTTATCCCCACCTTTCAAACCATTTTCCCCGGTCGAAAATGCAGCTGCGCGCGCCTCCTCTCTGGGTGCACTCTGCTTCAATTGTACCCAGGATCCAAGCTATTTCCCTGGCTTTTATACACCCTGGTTGTGGCATAATATTGACCACACATAACATCCATCCAGGGGTGTATTTCAACCATCTTTACCCCGAAGTTAGAACACTTATTCCCGGGTCGAAAATACAGCTGCGCGCGCCGGCTCTCTGGGTGCACTCTGCTTCAATTGCACCCAGGATCCAAGCTATTTCCCTGGCTTTTTAATAGCTGTTTTGCGCCCTGGCAGTCCCACGCACACTGTACACACAGTTTACCCAGGTTCCAAGCTATTTCCCTGGCTTTTTAATAGCTGTTTTGCGCCCTGGCAGTCCCACACACTGTACACACATGGCTACCCAGGATCCAAGCTATTTCCCTGGCTTTTTAATAGCGGTTTTGCGCCCTGGCAGTCCCACGCACACTGTACACACATGGCTACCCAGGATCCAAGCTATTTCCCTGGCTTCTTAATAGCTGTTTTGCGCCCTGGCAGTCCCACGCACACTGTACACACATTTTACCCAGGATCCAAGCTATTTCCCTGGCTTTGCAATAGCTGTTTTGCGCCCTGGCAGTCCCACACACTGTACACACAGTTTACCCAGGATCCAAGCTATTTCCCTGGCTTTTTAATAGCTGTTTTGCGCCCTGGCAGTCCCACGCACACTGTACACACACATGTTTACCCAGGATCCAAGCTATTTCCCTGGCTTGTATATGGCAGTGACGCACCCTGGTTGTGGCATAATATTGACCACACATAACATTCATCCGGGGGTGTATTTCAACCAACTTTACCCCGAAGTTAGAACACTTATTCCCGGGTCGAAAATGCAGCTGCGCGCGCCGGCTCTCTGGGTGCACTCTGCTTCAATTTTACCCAGGATCCAAGCTCTTCTCCCCCGCTTTTTAATAGCTGTTTTGCGCCCTGGCAGTCCCACGCACACTGTACACACATTTTACCCAGGATCCAAGCTATTTCCCTGGCTTTTTAATAGCTGTTTTGCGCCCTGGCAGTCCCACGCACACTGTACACACATGGCTACCCAGGATCCAAGCTATTTCCCCCGCTTTTTAACAGCTGTTTTGCGCCCTGGCAGTCCCACGCACACTGTACACACATGGCTACCCAGGATCCAAGCTATTTCCCTGGCTTTTTAATAGCTGTTTTGCGCCCTGGCAGTCCCACGCACACTGTACACACACATGTTTACCCAGGATCCAAGCTATTTCCCTGGCTTTTTAATAGCTGTTTTGCGCCCTGGCAGTCCCACGCACACTGTACACACACATGTTTACCCAGGATCCAAGCTATTTCCCTGGCTTGTATATGGCAGTGACGCACCCTGGTTGTGGCATAATATTGACCACACATAACATCCATCCAGGGGTGTATTTCAACCAACTTTACCCGGCCTCTTGAACACTTATTCCCGGGTCGAAAAGGCAGCTGCGCGCGCCGGCTCTCTGGGTGCACTCTGCTTCAATTTTACCCAGGATCCAAGCTCTTCTCCCCCGCTTTTTAACAGCTGTTTTGCGCCCTGGCAGTCCCACGCACACTGTACACACATGGCTACCCAGGATCCAAGCTATTTCCCTGGCTTTTTAATAGCTGTTTTGCGCCCTGGCAGTCCCACGCACACTGTACACACAGTTTACCCAGGATCCAAGCTATTTCCCTGGCTTTGTAATAGCTGTTTTGCGCCCTGGCAGTCCCACGCACACTGTACACACATTTTACCCAGGATTCAAGCTATTTCCCTGGCTTTTTAATAGCTGTTTTGCGCCCTGGCAGTCCCACGCACACTGTACACACACAGTTTACCCAGGATCCAAGCTATTTCCCTGGCTTGTATATGGCAGTGACGCACCCTGGTTGTGGCATAATATTGACCACACATAACATCCATCCAGGGGTGTATTTCAACCAACTTTACCCGGCCTTTTGAACACTTATTCCCGGGTCGAAAATGCAGCTGCGCGCGCCGGCTCTCTGGGTGCACTCTGCTTCAATTGTA
Organism: Dissostichus mawsoni; assembly: GCA_011823955.1. Taxonomy (NCBI): domain Eukaryota; kingdom Metazoa; phylum Chordata; class Actinopteri; order Perciformes; family Nototheniidae; genus Dissostichus; species Dissostichus mawsoni. Next base: position 10,931 of record JAAKFY010001019.1, read on the forward strand.
CCCAGGATCCAAGCTATTTCCGTGGCTTGTATACACCCTGGTTGTGGCATAATATTGACCACACATCACATCCATCCAGGGGTGTATTTCAACCAACTTTACCCGGCCTTTTGAACACTTATTCCCGGGTCGAGAAAGCCAGCGGCGCCTGCCTCCCACCCTCCGCAGCACCCGGGAGCTCGCTGTGGTGCTGGAGAGGCATTTTCAGGCTTCTCTCTGCTCTGTTCACCCTGCAAATGCATTTTAATGGATACTTTTAGATGGCCATGGTTATATTGTATCCTTACTATGGGTCTCTGAAGCAATCAGACTTGTACCACGCCGTTATCAGAGTTTTAGCAGAGTTTTAGCAGACTTTGAGCACTCTTTCCCCCGCAGAAACTAGTTTAAATCACCGTTGTCACTACTGTGGGGGATTGGGAATGTGCCTGTGTCTCGTGCGGAGCCTCCCCGCACCTTAAATCCATCCATTTGCCTTTATTTATGGCATGTTTTACGGTTAATGCACTGTGCTCAAGCAGGCTGAAGCGCCCTCCTGTGGGGACACATGGGAACTGCACTTAAATCACTTTGTGTGCCTTTTAACCGGTTTAAAATGGTTTTTCTTTCACTTTTAAAATACACCCTGCCCTAGAAATGGTTTTTAATCATTATTACCGTTGTCAGGGGGCTGCGTGAACACTTTCCCCACCTTTAAAACACTTTATCCCCACCTTTCAAACCATTTTCCCCGGTCGAAAATGCAGCTGCGCGCGCCTCCTCTCTGGGTGCACTCTGCTTCAATTGTACCCAGGATCCAAGCTATTTCCCTGGCTTTTATACACCCTGGTTGTGGCATAATATTGACCACACATAACAGCCATCCAGGGGTGTATTTCAACCATCTTTACCCCGAAGTTAGAACACTTATTCCCGGGTCGAAAATGCAGCATCGCCCGCCGGCTCTCTGGGTGCACTCTGCTTCAATTGTACCCAGGATCCAAGCTCTTCTCCCCCGCTTTTTAACAGCTGTTTTGCGCCCTGGCAGTCCCACACACTGTACACACATGGCTACCCAGGATCCAAGCTATTTCCCTGGCTTTGTAATAGCTGTTTTGCGCCCTGGCAGTCCCACGCACACTGTACACACATTTTACCCAGGATCCAAGCTATTTCCCTGGCTTTTTAACAGCTGTTTTGCGCCCTGGCAGTCCCACGCACACTGTACACACATGGCTACCCAGGATCCAAGCTATTTCCCCCGCTTTTTAACAGCTGTTTTCCGCCCTGGCAGTCCCACGCACACTGTACACACATTTTACCCAGGATCCAAGCTATTTCCCTGGCTTTTTAATAGCTGTTTTGCGCCCTGGCAGTCCCACGCACACTGTACACACACAGTTTACCCAGGATCCAAGCTATTTCCCTGGCTTGTATATGGCAGTGACGCACCCTGGTTGTGGCATAATATTGACCACACATCATCCATCCAGGGGTGTATTTCAACCAACTTTACCCGGCCTTTTGAACACTTATTCCCGGGTCGAAAATGCAGCTGCGCGCGCCGGCTCTCTGGGTGCACTCTGCTTCAATTGTACCCAGGATCCAAGCTCTTCTCCCCCGCTTTTTAACAGCTGTTTTGCGCCCTGGCAGTCCCACGCACACTGTACACACATGGCTACCCAGGATCCAAGCTATTTCCCTGGCTTTTTAATAGCTGTTTTGCGCCCTGGCAGTCCCACGCACACTGTACACACACATGTTTACCCAGGATCCAAGCTATTTCCCTGGCTTGTATATGGCAGTGACGCACCCTGGTTGTGGCATAATATTGACCACACATAACATCCATCCAGGGGTGTATTTCAACCAACTTTACCCGGCCTTTTGAACACTTATTCCCGGGTCGAAAATGCAGCTGCGCGCGCCGGCTCTCTGGGTGCACTCTGCTTCAATTGTACCCAGGATCCAAGCTATTTCCCTGGCTTTTAATAGCTGTTTTGCGCCCTGGCAGTCCCACGCACACTGTACACACATTTTACCCAGGATCCAAGCTATTTCCCTGGCTTTTTAATAGCTGTTTTGCGCCCTGGCAGTCCCGCACACTGTACACACATGGCTACCCAGGATCCAAGCTATTTCCCCCGCTTTTTAACAGCTGTTTTCCGCCCTGGCAGTCCCACGCACACTGTACACACATTTTACCCAGGATCCAAGCTATTTCCCTGGCTTTTTAATAGCTGTTTTGCGCCCTGGCAGTCCCACGCACACTGTACACACACATGTTTACCCAGGATCCAAGCTATTTCCCTGGCTTGTATATGGCAGTGACGCACCCTGGTTGTGGCATAATATTGACCACACATAACATCCATCCAGGGGTGTATTTCAACCAACTTTACCCGGCCTTTTGAACACTTATTCCCGGGTCGAAAATGCAGCTGCGCGCGCCGGCTCTCTGGGTGCACTCTGCTTCAATTGTACCCAGGATCCAAGCTATTTCCGTGGCTTGTATACACCCTGGTTGTGGCATAATATTGACCACACATCACATCCATCCAGGGGTGTATTTCAACCAACTTTACCCGGCCTTTTGAACACTTATTCC
>JAAKFY010001020.1:0-10000 GCA_011823955.1 Dissostichus mawsoni
TAGTAAAGCGCCTCCAGCTCTCGGGACACGAACTCCCCGCGGAGGATCATCTCTCGGATCGCCTGAGGGTCGCTCTCTGCTCTGTTCCTGGAGAACGCAGACCGCAGACGGTCCCTGAAGTACTCGCTGCCTTTAGGGTACTCCCTGCCCAGGTACAGCAGCTGGGGGGGGGGGGGGGGGGGACATTTAGGGGGGGACATGGAGACTTTAATTAAGGGCTGAATAAAAGAAAATGCTGCTTTACCAATCATTATCATTAATAAAGTTCCAACAGATGTGATTCTAAAACCATTCACAGTGAACGTTGTGACGGAGAAAAAGATATAACAAACAATAACAATACAAATATATATATTTTAATTGTCAGTTAATGTTATGATCTCAAGGTTTAAAAATCATCATGTTTCTCAGATGTCTTGACTCACATTTTTATAAAGCCGGACGACCTCTGACCTCAGAGGATTCGCCATCGTCTCAAAGAGCTGAAAACACAAAGTACATCAATATTCAGGAAATATTCCATCAAAAATAACCACCAGGATAAACTGTATCACAAAGAATGAGTACTTCTACTTTGCTACTTTAACTATATTTGATGAGAATACTTTTATACTTTACTTGAGGAACATTTTGAATGCAGGACTTTTACTGAAACAGAGTATTCCTACACTCTGGTACTTCTACTTTTACTCAAGAACAAGATCTGAGTACTTCTACTTTTATCAAGTACAAGATCTGAGTACTTTACTTTACTCAAGTACAAGACCTGAGTACTTTACTTTTACTCAAGTACAAGATCTGAGTACTTCTACTTTTACTCAAGAACAAGATCTGAGTACTTCTACTTTTACTAAAGTACAAGATCTGAGTACTTCTACTTTACTCAAGAACAAGATCTGAGTACTCTATTACTACAAGATCTGAGTACTTCTACTTTTACTACAAGACCTGAGTACTTCTACTTTTACTCAAGTACAAGATCTGAGTACTTTTACTCAGAACAAGATCTGAGTACTTTTACTTCTACTCAAGAACAAGATCTGAGTACTTCTACTTTTACTACAAGATCTGAGTACTTCTATTTCCTGAAGTACAAGATCTGAGTACATGAGTATATATATGTATATATACTTGTTATTCTCTGTTTAGTATGTGGTGTACTTTCTCCGGTGCCCCTCACCTGTCGCAGTGACCTCTGCTCTCAGCGGAAGAGAAGCTCTAACTCGATCAGTCTGATTACAAATCGATTAAAACCCGGTCCGTATGTTCACTCAAGTAGTTTGGCAGCATATTTATTAAGAATAACGTGAAACGGAGCTTTTATATTTCAACATTAGTACCGAGCTCGGTGGGAACAAGCAGGAAAAGTAAACAACCAAAAAGTGCTCAACAGCCAAAGAGTAACCCGCGCAGAGATGGTAATCCTCCGAAACAGACCGCGACGGTTCCGCTGATGTCCGCACATGCGCACTGATGCTTAAATTAGCAGCTTGTGTAAGGCGCAGAAAATAGGTAGAAGTAAATAAAACAAAAATATAACATTACAACAAAGTAATATATTTTTGGAAAGTGTATTATACTTGCTAACTGCGTTTACAGTGTGTAAATAAACGGACTACACAAACAAAAAAATAAAAGGTAGGATCTTAAATTAAATAACTTTAACATGTTTTTCGCCACTTCTTTCCAACATGTATGATATTTCTAACTTTACCATAGCCTTAACAATTTAAGCAAACATCTGCTTCATTCAGTTAAAATGAGACAAAGAAAATCACCTTTAAATATGCATATTCTTTATTCTGTAAACAAAATCTTTCCTATTAATAAAAACATGATACAGGCACACGGGGACATGTCCGTCTGAAGGGCTGAAATATCGTGTTTTAAACATCAGCTTCTGATGGTTCTGTGTGTTTGGCTTCAGTTGGACATGTTGGTTCTTCAGCTGCAGAACCCTCCCTCACATCGGGGCTGAAAACAGGCACAATCATGACTTTTATTTTTTTGCTGAGATTGGCAGACTCGCCCCATATAAGTTCTGTGATACTGATCAGAGGTCAGTAGTTGGTCTTCAGCCGGCGGTTCTCCTCCCTCAGTTTCTCCACCTCCTCCACCAGAGACTCGTTCACAGAGTACTTCTCTACCAGGCCGTGGATCTCGTTCTGAAACAGAGACGCTGTTAAACAAGTCTTTAAACAAGTCTTTGAACAAGTCTTTAAACAAGTCTTTGAACAAGTCTTTAAACAAGTCTTGAACAAGTCTTTGAACAAGTCTTTAAACAAGTCTTTAACAAGTCTTTAACAAGTCTTTAAACAAGTCTTTCAACAAGTCTTTCAACAAGTCTTTCAACAAGTCTTTGAACAATGTTTGAACAAGTCTTTAAACAAGTCTTGAACAAGTCTTTAAACAAGTCTTTAAACAAGTCTTTGAACAAGTCTTTGAACAAGTCTTTGAACAAGTCTTTGGTGCTCAAAGCTCTTACGGCATATATTATAGTTAGATATGATATCTACCTACCTGAATTTTTTGCACTTTTACGCTGATAATACTTTACTTAAAATGAAGTATTTGTACACTAAGGTATTGGTACTTTACTCGAAGCATCTGAATACTCCTCCCACTCTGGATTTAGGTCTGTTCACAGATTTATCATCACCTCCCAACGTCTCACAAACAAGGAGCAGAAAGAGAAAAGGTCCTACAGCGGATGTAGAACTGCCGCACCATCTCAACCTGGAGATTCACGATGTCTCTGGACACACATCTGAGGAGGAGGAGAGGAGGAGGAGGAGGAGAGAGGAGGAGGAGGAGGAGGAGGAGGAGGAGGAGGAGGAGGAGGAGGAGGAGGAGGAAGAGGAGGAGGAGGAGGAGGAAGAGGAGGAGGAGGAAGGATTATATTAACTCCTTGTTATTGATATTTAACCTGTGCTTCTTCTAGTATCATCATTATAGCATTTTTACTTCCATATATTTATTATATACATTTAATGTCAGATATGGGTTAAATGTGAATTACTTTAGTTAATATGAAGTGTTGAAGCCTTTTCAAAGAAGGACTTAAAGGTTGAGGGTTCACCTGAAGTCCTCCAGAGTTTCATGGATCATGTTCTGGATGAAGTGGATCTGAAGGGAGGAGAGAGGAGCAGCTGCTCCCTGACCGACCACCTCCATGATGTTCTGGGAGAGGAGGAGGAGAGGGAGTCTGCTGAAGGAGAGAGAGAACACCATGAAGGAGCCTAATGTGGGGCTATAAAGGAACTACAGCACGGCACATGACTTCACGTCACACGCTAAGCTAAAAGATGGCTAATGTTGGGCTATAAAGGAACTACAGCACGGCCACATGACTTCACGTCACCACCGCTAAGCTAAAGGAGGCTAATGTTGGGCTATAAAGGAACTACAGCACGGTCACATGACTTCACGTCTCCACCGCTAAGCTAAAGGAGGCTAATGTTGGGCTATAAAGGAACTACAGCACGGCCACATGACTTCACGTCACCACCGCTAAGCTAAAGGAGGCTAATGTTGGGCTATAAAGGAACTACAGCACGGCCACATGACTTCACGTCTCCACCGCTAAGCTAAAGTGGCTAATGTTGGGCTATAAAGGAACTACAGCACGGCCACATGACTTCACGTCACCACCGCTAAGCTAAAGGAGGCTAATGTTGGGCTATAAAGGAACTACAGCACGGTCACATGACTTCACGTCACCACCGCTAAGCTAAAGGAGGCTAATGTTGGGCTATAAAGGAACTACAGCACGGTCACATGACTTCACGTCACCACCGCTAAGCTAAAGGAGGCTAATGTTGGGCTATAAAGGAACTACAGCACGGTCACATGACTTCACGTCACCACCGCTAAGCTAAAGGAGGCTAATGTTGGGCTATAAAGGAACTACAGCACGGTCACATGACTTCACGTCACCACCGCTAAGCTAAAGGTGGCTAATGTTGGGCTATAAAGGAACTACAGCACGGTCACATGACTTCACGTCACCACCGCTAAGCTAAAGGAGGCTAATGTTGGGCTATAAAGGAACTACAGCACGGTCACATGACTTCACGTCACTACCGCTAAGCTAAAGGAGGCTAATGTTGGGCTATAAAGGAACTACAGCACGGTCACATGACTTCACGTTGATATTAAGGAGTTTACTTTGAAACACATTTCTTCTTCTTCTTCAGTTTACGTCCCCGGTGGTCGCTATGACTACCTGACTCTGTCTGGACGAGGCCATGTGGAGCGTCTGAGCCGTGATTGGACGAACAAAAACACGCTGTCTCACATCGAGGTGACACTTCCTGTTCCTCAGCGTTGTTTACATCAGTCCAACCAATCAGATCCTCACTTCTCCCTGCTTCCTGTCCTCAGAGAGAGCCTGGCGGGCGACGGAGGGCGGGTCATCAACAGCGTGCTGGATTGGATTAAACGGCGGATAAACTGGCGCGTTTACACTAATTGCGCCGCATAAGCGTGTAATAGTGCGCCGCGGTGGTGACGTGAAGTCATGTGACCGTGCTGTAGTTCCTTTATAGCCCAACATTAGCCACCTTTAGCTTAGCGGTGGTGACGTGAAGTCATGTGACCGTGCTGTAGTTCCTTTATAGCCCAACATTAGCCACCTTTAGCTTAGCGGTGGTGACGTGAAGTCATGTGACCGTGCTGTAGTTCCTTTATAGCCCAACATTAGCCACCTTTAGCTTAGCGGTGGTGACGTGAAGTCATGTGACCGTGCTGTAGTTCCTTTATAGCCCAACATTAGCCACCTTTAGCTTAGCGGTGGTGACGTGAAGTCATGTGACCGTGCTGTAGTTCCTTTATAGCCCAACATTAGCCTCCTTTAGCTTAGCGGTGGTGACGTGAAGTCATGTGACCGCGCTGTAGTTCCTTTATAGCCCAACATTAGCCTCCTTTAGCTTAGCGGTGGTGACGTGAAGTCATGTGACCGTGCTGTAGTTCCTTTATAGCCCAACATTAGCCACCTTTAGCTTAGCGGTGGTGACGTGAAGTCATGTGACCGTGCTGTAGTTCCTTTATAGCCCAACATTAGCCTCCTTTAGCTTAGCGGTGGTGACGTGAAGTCATGTGACCGCGCTGTAGTTCCTTTATAGCCCAACATTAGCCTCCTTTAGCTTAGCGGTGGTGACGTGAAGTCATGTGACCGTGCTGTAGTTCCTTTATAGCCCAACATTAGCCTCCTTTAGCTTAGCGGTGGTGACGTGAAGTCATGTGACCGCGCTGTAGTTCCTTTATAGCCCAACATTAGCCTCCTTTAGCTTAGCGGTGGTGACGTGAAGTCATGTGACCGTGCTGTAGTTCCTTTATAGCCCAACATTAGTGTTAATATGTGGAGATTTTCCTGCTGAACTAAACGTTTGTTTGACACAGATTATTTTCTGACATAATCCAAAATCTCATGGAGGAATCCCATTGGACCAGACAGATGATAGGCTTGTTTGAGATGAGCGAGACTGACGCAGACCTGCGCAATTGCGACCGCCGTCTTGCTCGTGCGTTGCATGATGGTTAGTCATTTTGTCCGACTTGCTCTGGAGGCTCGACTACATGAGACGTTGAAATCTCGCGGGACAAAGACGCCGGCAGCCTTGAGAGCGAGGCGGTGCAGTTTCTCTCCACGGGCTGCAGAAGCGAAATGCTTGATGGGAAACGACTCGCTGGTATATCGAGCTGAGCGCTCATTGGTGGTTTTTACCGCGTGCTGGGGATGAAACTCTCCAATTGGCTCCGCTAAAGTTTGTTGTGTGTTTTGTGTCAGTTTCACGTCGCCTCTTCCATTCACATTTTTCATCATCGTTCCACAATGTTATCATCATGAAATTAATATCTATATATTTTATACTATACTTGCACTGCTTACCGTTTTCATACTTTATATATCTTAGCATATTCATACACACTGCTCATACTGCTCACAGGCTGCTGTGTATATCTAGTGTATTCATACACACTGTTCATACTGCTCACAGGCTGCTGTGTATATCTAGTGTATTCATACACACTGTTCATACTGCTCACAGGCTGCTGTGTGTATCTAGTGTATTCATACACACTGTTCACACTGCTCACAGGCTGCTGTGTGTATCTAGTGTATTCATACACACTGCTCATACTGCTCACAGGCTGCTGTGTATATCTAGTGTATTCATACACACTGTTCATACTGCTCACAGGCTGCTGTGTATATCTAGTGTATTCATACACACTGCTCACAGGCTGCTGTGTGTATCTAGTGTATTCATACACACTGCTCACACTGCTCACAGGCTACTGTGTGTATCTAGTGTATTCATACACACTGCTCACAGGCTGCTGTGTATATCTAGTGTATTCATACACACTGCTCATACTGCTCACAGGCTGCTGTGTATATCTAGTGTATTCATACACACTGTTCATACTGCTCACAGGCTACTGTGTGTATCTAGTGTATTCATACACACTGCTCATACTGCTCACAGGCTGCTGTGTATATCTAGTGTATTCATACACACTGTTCATACTGCTCACAGGCTACTGTGTGTATCTAGTGTATTCATACACACTGCTCACACTGCTCACAGGCTACTGTGTGTATCTAGTGTATTCATACACACTGCTCATACTGCTCACAGGCTACTGTGTGTATCTAGTGTATTCATACACACTGCTCATACTGCTCACAGGCTGCTGTGTATATCTTAGCATATTCATACACACTGTTCATACTGCTCACAGGCTACTGTGTGTATCTAGTGTATTCATACACACTGCTCATACTGCTCACAGGCTGCTGTGTATATCTAGTGTATTCATACACACTGTTCATACTGCTCACAGGCTACTGTGTGTATCTAGTGTATTCATACACACTGCTCACACTGCTCACAGGCTACTGTGTGTATCTAGTGTATTCATACACACTGCTCATACTGCTCACAGGCTACTGTGTGTATCTAGTGTATTCATACACACTGCTCATACTGCTCACAGGCTGCTGTGTATATCTAGTGTATTCATACACACTGCTCACAGGCTGCTGTGTATATCTAGTGTATTCATACACACTGCTCACACTGCTCACAGGCTACTGTGTGTATCTAGTGTATTCATACCACTGCTCATACTGCTCACAGGCTGCTGTGTATATCTAGTGTATTCATACACACTGTTCATACTGCTCACAGGCTGCTGTGTATATCTAGTGTATTCATACACACTGTTCATACTGCTCACAGGCTACTGTGTGTATCTAGTGTATTCATACACACTGCTCATACTGCTCACAGGCTGCTGTGTATATCTAGTGTATTCATACACACTGTTCATACTGCTCACAGGCTACTGTGTGTATCTAGTGTATTCATACACACTGCTCATACTGCTCACAGGCTGCTGTGTGTATCTAGTGTATTCATACACACTGCTCATACTGCTCACAGGCTACTGTGTGTATCTAGTGTATTCATACACACTGCTCATACTGCTCACAGGCTACTGTGTGTATCTAGTGTATTCATACACACTGCTCACACTGCTCACAGGCTACTGTGTGTATCTAGTGTATTCATACACACTGCTCATACTGCTCACAGGCTACTGTGTGTATCTAGTGTATTCATACACACTGCTCATACTGCTCACAGGCTGCTGTGTATATCTTAGCATATTCATACACACTGTTCATACTGCTCACAGGCTACTGTGTGTATCTAGTGTATTCATACACACTGCTCATACTGCTCACAGGCTGCTGTGTATCTAGTGTATTCATACACACTGTTCATACTGCTCACAGGCTACTGTGTGTATCTAGTGTATTCATACACACTGCTCATACTGCTCACAGGCTACTGTGTGTATCTAGTGTATTCATACACACTGCTCATACTGCTCACAGGCTGCTGTGTATATCTAGTGTATTCATACACACTGCTCACAGGCTGCTGTGTATATCTAGTGTATTCATACACACTGCTCACACTGCTCACAGGCTACTGTGTGTATCTAGTGTATTCATACACACTGCTCATACTGCTCACAGGCTGCTGTGTATATCTAGTGTATTCATACACACTGTTCATACTGCTCACAGGCTGCTGTGTATATCTAGTGTATTCATACACACTGTTCATACTGCTCACAGGCTACTGTGTGTATCTAGTGTATTCATACACACTGCTCATACTGCTCACAGGCTGCTGTGTATATCTAGTGTATTCATACACACTGTTCATACTGCTCACAGGCTACTGTGTGTATCTAGTGTATTCATACACACTGCTCATACTGCTCACAGGCTGCTGTGTGTATCTAGTGTATTCATACACACTGTTCATACTGCTCACAGGCTGCTGTGTATATCTAGTGTATTCATACCCCTCACTGTTTATTCATCATTCAATTCATTCTATATTGTATTCTGTAGATTGTGTACATTACTTTTCACTCTACTGCTTGTTGCACTCCTGGTTAGAAGCTAAACTGCATTTCGTTGTCTCCTGTAATCTGTGCAATAACAATAAAGTTGAATCTAATCTTGAGCAGGAAAAAATGTATTTACTTCGTACATATCTGACATTAACGATTAAACACATGTGTGCATTCTTTATAAATGCAAACTGGTCCAGACCACTGACGGAAGTAGTTTTGAAAAGTAATAAGTGGTTCTGTCTTTTACCTGCAGGATTCAACCCCCCTTGTATTGATTTGTTTTAAATGAACAGACACTTCAGTCATTCATTTGTAGTGATATAATAATTGTGGGATTTCTATTGCATCCTCTTCATCTGCAACGAAGAACGCCAGCGCAATTTCCGCTATTCTGCAATCGGCTATTCTCGTCTACTTTCGAGGCGAGCCGCAGCTCATCTCAAACAAGCCCAGTGTGTGTGTGTGGTGTGTGTGTGGTGTGTGTGTTGTGTGTGTGTGTGTGTGTGTGTGTGTGTGTGTCTACCTGCTGCAGTGGGCGGGGCTCCCTGTGCAGGTGACTCGTAGTTCAGCTGAGCTTGAATCCCATTGGCTCTCCTGAGCTCTGGGGTGAAGAAGGGCGGGGCCGGCTGGCTGTGATTGGTCAGCTGAGGGGAAGTGGGCGGGGTCGACCCCTCCCCCTCCAGACTGGAGCTGCTCCCCTTCAGCTGTCAATCAAAACACAGCTCATGTTTTTGACTTCTGTTGCAACACACACACACACACACACACACACACACACACACACAACCACACACACACACACAACACACACACACACACACACACACACACACACAACACCACACACACACACACACACACACACACACACACACACACACACACACACACACACACACACACACACACACACACACAACACACACACACACACACACACACACACGTTGACAACAACCTTCAGATTGAGAGACTACTACATTGAAAATTGAAACATTGACTGCAGGACTCACCCTCCCGGGGTCACATGACTCAGCGGCGGCAGTGATTGGTTTCCTCCTCTTGATGGGGGGAGGGTTTGGAAGGCGGACAGCGGGCTGTAGCAGCGCCCGGCGGTCAGAGGCGTCCCCAGAGGAGTCTTACGGTGAACCAGGGACTGAGCGTCTGCAACACGTTCACAAAGCAAAGCGTTAATCACACGGAACATTCCACTTCCTCGTCTCCCTCCAGCATTCTGTACTTTACTCCTTTGCATTTATAACATGCAGATTCAGGTTATTAATACATCAATAAACATATTTTGATGTGTTATTATAAGCTAGCATATCCAGAAGTATACAAAGTAATTTCATTAACACCATATCATATTCTGCAGAAGAAGTACTTTTGGTTCTGGAAGGATATCTCAGTGCTTGTGTACTTCTACTTGAGTATTTCACACGGTAGTAAAGTAACTGTATAATAGAAACAGACCTTCTCTGACGGGGGAGAAGATGTCCAGACTGGCGCGGCCCACCACCTGCTGCGCCTCCAGACTGGGAACTGCAACACAGAGAAC
>JAAKFY010000085.1:5000-24845 GCA_011823955.1 Dissostichus mawsoni
CTGTGTGTGTGTGTCTGTGTGTTTCTGTGTGTGAGAGTGTGTGTGTTTCTGTGTGTATGTCTGTGTGTGTGTGTGTCTGTGTGTGTGTGTGTGTGTGTGCAGCGTCTCTTCTCAAAGCTCTGAAACACGCTAACATCGTGGTTCTTCATGACATCATCCACACCAGAGAGACGCTGACGCTGGTCTTTGAGTACATGGTGAGGATTCAATGACATATGATATATAATGTATTTATTGTTGTTGTTGTTGTTGTTATTGTTATGTTGTGGTTCCCCCCTGCAGCAGACAGATCTGGGTCAGTACCTGAGCGAACACCCCGGAGGTCTGAACTCCCACAACGTCCGGGTCAGTGAACGCCTCATTATAAGAATAATGCTGTCCTCTCATTGGCTGCTGGCAAAGTGAGGGGCGGGACTAACTCCTCATTATCATAACATCTCTGTTCTGTCCTCTCATTGGCTGCTGACACAGTGAGGGGCGGGGCCCATTGTTTTAAGGTGGTATTGAGGGATTTTAAAGTGTTTTTTAGATATTTAAGGTGGTAAAACCGTGTTTGATGGTTTAACATTTCTTAAGATGGTTTTAAAGTGTGGTGATGGTGTCAGGATTTAAGGTATAAGGCTGTATATATATGTATATGTGTGTTTCTCCAGCTGCTACTCCTCCAGCTCCTCAGAGGCCTCCTCTTCCTCCACTCTCTGAAGATCCTCCACAGAGACCTGAAGCCTCAGAACCTGCTGCTGAGCTTCAGAGGAGAGCTCAAGATCGCTGACTTCGGTACTAACGCATTATATACATTAAATACATTAAATACATGATATACATGAAGTACATTAAATACATTAAATACATTATATAAATTAAATACATGATATACATTAAATACATTATATACATGAAATACATTAAATACATGATATACATTAAATACATTAAATACATTATATACATTAAATACATGATATACATTAAATACATTAAATACATGATATACGTTAAATACATGATTACATTAAATACATTAAATACATTAAATACATTATATACATTAAATACATGATATACATTAAATACATTAAATACATGATATACATTAAATACATTATATACATGAATACATGATATACATTAAATACATTATATACATGAAATACATTAAATACATGATATGCATTAAATACATTATATACATTAAATACATGATATACATTAAATACATTAAATACATTATATACATTAAATACATTAAATATTTGATATACATTAAATACATGATACATTAAATACATGATATACATTAAATACATTATATACATTAAATACATGATATACATTAAATACATGATATACATTAAATACATTAAATACATGATATACATTAAATACATGATATACATTAAATACATTATATACATTAAATACATGATATACATTAAATACATGATATACATGAAATACATTATATACATTAAATACATGATATACATTAAATACATGATATACATTAAATACATTAAATACATGATATACATTAAATACATGATATACATTAAATACATTAAATACATTATACATTAAATACATGATATACATTAAATACATGATATACATTATATACATGATATACATTAAATACATTAATACATGATATACATTAAATACATGATATACATTAAATACATTATATACATTAAATCATGATATACATTAAATACATGATATACATTAAATACATTAAATACATGATATACATTAAATACATGATATACATTAAATACATGATATACATTAAATACATGACATACATTAAATACATTAAATACATGATATATATTAAATACATGATATACATTAAATACATGATATACATGATATACATTAAATACATGATATACATTAAATACATGACATACATTAAATACATTAAATACATGATATACATTAAATACATGATATACATTAAATACATGATATACATTAAATACATGATATACATTAAATACATGATATACATTAAATACATTAAATACATGATATACATTAAATACATGATATACATTAAATAGATTATATACATTATATACATGATATACATTAAATACATGATATACATTAAATACATTAAATACATGATATACATTAAATACATTATATACATTAAATACATGATATACATTAAATACATTAAATACATGATATACATTAAATACATTATATACATTAAATACATGATATACATTAAATACATTATATACATTAAATACATTATATACATTAAATACATGATATACATTAAATACATTAAATACATGATATACATTATATACATTAAATACATGATATACATTAAATACATGATATACATTAAATACATGAAATACATGATATACATTAAATACATTAAATACATTAAATACATTATATACATTATATACATTAAATACATGATATACATTACATACATTATATACATTAAATACATTAAATACATGATATACATTAAATACATTAAATACATGATATACATTAAATACATTATATACATTAAATACATTAAATACATGATATACATTAAATACATGATATACATTAAATACATTATATACATTAAATACATTATATACATTAAATACATTAAATACATGATATACATTAAATACATGATATACATTAAATACATTAAATACATGATATACATTAAATACATGATATACATTAAATACATTATATACATTAAATACATGATATACATTAAATACATGATATACATTAAATACATTATATACATTAAATACATGATATACATTAAATACATTAAATACATGATATACATTAAATACATTATATACATTAAATACATGACATACATTAAATACATGATATACATTAAATACATGATATACATTAAATACATTAAATACATGATATACATTAAATACATTATATACATTAAATACATGATATACATTAAATACATGATATACATTAAATACATTATATACATTAAATACATGATATACATTAAATACATTAAATACATGATATACATTAAATACATGATATACATTAAATACATTAAATACATGATATACATTAAATACATGATATACATTAAATACATTAAATACTGATATACATTAAATACATGATATACATTAAATACATGATATACATTAAATACATTAATACATGATATACATTAAATACATGATATACATTAAATACATTATATACATTAAATACATGATATACATTAAATACATTATATACATTAAATACATGATATACATTAAATACATGATATACATTAAATACATTATATACATTAAATACATTAAATACATGATATACATTAAATACATGATATACATTAAATACATTAAATACATTATATACATTAAATACATGATATACATTAAATACATGATATACATTAAATACATTAAATACATTATATACATTAAATACATGATATACATTAAATACATGATATACATTAAATACATTAAATACATGATATACATTAAATACATGATATACATTAAATACATTAAATACATTAAATACATGATATACATTAAATACATTATATACATTAAATACATGACATACATTAAATACATGATATACATTAAATACATGATATACATTAAATACATTAAATACATGATATACATTAAATACATTATATACATTAAATACATGATATACATTAAATACATGATATACATTAAATACATTATATACATTAAATACATGATATACATTAAATACATTAAATACATGATATACATTAAATACATGATATACATTAAATACATGATATACATTAAATACATGCTATACATTAAATACATGATATACATTAAATACATTATATACATTAAATACATGATATACATTAAATACATTATATACATTAAATACATGATATACATTAAATACATGATATACATTAAATACATTATATACATTAAATACATTATATACATTAAATACATTATATACATTAAATACATGATATACATTAAATACATTAAATACATTAAATACATTATATACATTAAATACATTAAATACATGATATACATTAAATACATGATATACATTAAATACATTATATACATTAAATACATTAAATACATGATATACATTAAATACATGATATACATTAAATACATGATATACATTAAATACATGATATACATTAAATACATTATATACATTAAATACATTATATACATTAAATACATTAAATACATGATATACATTAAATACATTATATACATTAAATACATTAAATACATGATATACATTAAATACATTATATACATTAAATACATTAAATACATGATATACATTAAATACATTATATACATTAAATACATGATATACATTAAATACATGATATACATTAAATACATGATATACATTAAATACATGATATACATTAAATACATGATATACATTAAATACATTATATACATTAAATACATGACATACATTAAATACATGATATACATTAAATACATTATATACATTAAATACATGACATACATTAAATACATGATATACATTAAATACATGATATACATTAAATACATAAATGAGAGACTCTGAAAGTTTCAGGAACAAAGATTCTCTCTCTTTTTCTCCTGATCCATTTCTATAAAAACCTGTCTGAAAATGAGCTGATCAGATTTTGGCCACTTGATGATGTCATCACGATGTTTTGTCTTGTGTAACCATTAGCCAATCAGCAACCAAGGTACCCCCCCCCCCCCCCCTTATCACCTGAATCTCCTCCTAGAGCACCATTGTGTTCTCTGTAACCAAATCTCTCTCAGAGGGGCGTGGGGAGGGGCTCCTTATCTTCTCTCTTGTCTCGTCTCTTGTGTCTTGATGTCTCTTGATGTCTCGTCTCTCAGGTCTGGCCCGCTCTCAGTCTGTCCCCGGTCTGGTTCTGTCCTCTCAGGTTGTGACTCTGTGGTACCGCCCCCCTGACGTCCTGCTGGGGAACACAGAGTACTGCAGCAGCCCTGGACATCTGGTACATACACTACATATTACTATAACTGTCAGAAACATCTCCCTGGTCCCCGGCTTGAGCTTCAATCTCAGGGTCCATGTGTTTGTGATCCTCTCCAGAATGGAAGTAGTCATCACATACAGAGTGTTAGAGCCACAATGAGTCCAAGTTATTATTTAGATTCATCATTTGATAAATGAATTAATGACGGAAAGGATTTATGTTGCCATGGTGAATATCTTTTGATGAAATGATTGTTCGTTTTAAATCGTAAATATGATCTGTTTCCTGGCACCTTCCGGTGTTCTCTGAGACCTGAAGAGACCTGAAGAGACCTGAAGAGACCTGATAGACCTGAAGAGACCTGATGAGACCTGAAGAGACCTGATAGACCTGATGAGACCTGAAGAGACCTGAAGAGACCTGAAGAGACCTGATAGACCTGAAGAGACCTGATGAGACCTGAAGAGACCTGATGAGACCTGATAGACCTGAAGAGACCTGAAGAGACCTGATGAGACCTGAAGAGACCTGATGAGACCTGATAGACCTGAAGAGACCTGATAGACCTGAAGAGACCTGATGAGACCTGAAGAGACCTGATGAGACCTGATGAGACCTGAAGAGACCTGATAGACCTGAAGAGACCTGATGAGACCTGAAGAGACCTGATGAGACCTGAAGAGACCTGATGAGACCTGAAGAGACCTGATGAGACCTGAAGAGACCTGATAGACCTGAAGAGACCTGAAGAGACCTGATAGACCTGAAGAGACCTGATGAGACCTGAAGAGACCTGATGAGACCTGAAGAGACCTGATGAGACCTGATAGACCTGAAGAGACCTGATGAGACCTGAAGAGACCTGATGAGACCTGATAGACCTGATGAGACCTGATGAGACCTGAAGAGACCTGATGAGACCTGATAGACCTGAAGAGACCTGATGAGACCTGAAGAGACCTGATGAGACCTGAAGAGACCTGATAGACCTGAAGAGACCTGAAGAGACCTGATGAGACCTGATGAGACGGGGAGCGGAACAGTTTTTCCACCGCAAATTGTGAACAGAAATGAGTGTTGCAGATTGGACTGCAAAGTATAATTTATATAAGAAAGTTTGTCGCCGAAATATCTATTTAGATTAGTTATTTTGAGACGATTTAAGTCAATACTTTTTTGTTAATAAATTACTTTTTTTGAATGAAAACCTTCGGCTGCTTATTGCTCTGGATTGCGTGTCGTCATCCCGCTCTATAGTGGCAAAAGGAAACCTTGGATGCCACTACACAGAGCATCAACTAGTTCCTGAACAGGGTCCTTCACATGCTGATATCCAAGAGAGGGAGTTACACAGTCACAAGATGGAGGAATAGAAAGCAGTATTCAATGTTTACTTCAGATTAGCTCCACGTCAGAAATGATCATGCTTGTCATATGTCTCTCTCCATAGAGGCTGAATCATCATGTTAATCACATAGCTATCATATGCCTCAAACAGTCCTGATGCTCTTCTAGGTAATCAGACATCCTGTCATGCACACAGCTACAGTTGGGATACCTTTGTTATCATGTTACTCTCACGTTGGAAGAGGACATTCAGGATGTTCACAACAGAAACATATTGTTGTTGTTGTTTCCTGTGATGGACCCAGCTGTGTTCTCTCAGGAGTGCAGGGTGTATCTTTGTGGAGATGCTGCAGGGGGCGCCAGCGTTCCCGGAGACTCAGACCAGAGCGCACAGCTGCAGCACATCTGGACGGTACAATAACAATATAATATTTATTAACTTATTGTTTGTATTGTTGTTATTATTGATGCTTCTCCCTGCAGGTGCTGGGCGTCCCGTCCGAGCTCAGCTGGCCTGGAGTCACTCAGCTGCCACACTTTCACCCAGGTGCACAACTCTCTTATATTATTATATATACATATATATATATATATATATCTATAAATCTAAGATATATGTAGATGTGTTTTTATGATTCTTTTGTCTCCTCAGAGCTGTTTCTTCCCTCTCAGCCCAAGAAGCTTCACAACGTTTGGAAACGGTTCGGAAATACAATATACAACATTTAAGAAGTGCAGATTAACTCAAATATATAAACAGTGTGTTAGCAGTTAGCATGTTAGCATGCTGCAGTCTGATAAACAGTGTGTTAGCAGTTAGCATGCTGCAGTCTGATAAACAGTGTGTTAGCAGTTAGCATGCTGCAGTCTGATAAACAGTGTGTTAGCAGTTAGCATGCTGCAGTCTGATAAACAGTGTGTTAGCAGTTAGCATGCTGCAGTCTGATAAACAGTGTGTTAGCTGTTAGCGTGTTAGCAGTTAGCATGTTAGCTCTCCCAGGCTGCAGTCTGATAAACAGTGTGTTAGCTGTTAGCATGTTAGCTCTCCCCAGGCTGCAGTCTGATACCCTGTGTGTTAGCAGTTAGCATGTTAGCTCTCCCCAGGCTGCAGTCTGATACCCTGTGTGTTAGCAGTTAGCATGTTAGCTCTCCCCAGGCTGCAGTCTGATACCCTGTGTGTTAGCAGTTAGCATGTTAGCTCTCCTCCAGGCTGCAGCAGCTCCCTGGGAAGACGGAGGATCTCCTGTCTCAGATGCTGAAGCTCCGCCCCTCAGAGAGGATATCTGCTCAGGAAGCTCTGAAGCATCACTACTTCCACACGCTGCCACCTCCCATCATGCACCTGGGCGACAGTAAGAGCCTCCACCAGCTAACCATGCTAACAGAGCTACATGCTAACAGAACAACATGATAACAGAGCTACATGCTTACAGAGCTACATGATAACAGAGATACATGCTTACAGAGCTACATGATAACAGAGCGACATGATAACAGAGCGACATGATAACAGAGCGACATGATAACAGAGCTACATGCTTACAGAGCGACATGCTAACAGAGCTACATGATAACAGAGCTACATGCTTACAGAGCTACACGCTTACAGAGAGCTACACGCTTACAGAGCTACATGCTAACAAAGCTACATGATAACAGAGATACATCCTTACAGAGCTACATGCTTACAGAGCTACATGCTTACAGAGCTACATGCTAACAGAGCTACATGCTAACAGAGCTACATGCTAACAAAGCTACATGATAACAGAGATACATCCTTACCGAGCTACATGCTTACAGAGCTACATGCTAACAGAGCTACATGCTAACAGAGCTACATGCTAACAGAGCTACATGATAACAGAGCTATATGCTAACAAAGCTACATGATAACAGAGCTACATTCGAGGGGAAATTGAGGTGCAACAGTACAATACAAAGAAGGAAGAAGAAATATGCACCAAATATAACTAAATATAAACTAAAATAACTAAGTATCACCTAATATAAACAAATGTATCAACATTAAGAGCAGTATTAAAAATATGAAATAATTTACACTAATTACATAGGTATATAAAACAATATGTATAGTGCAATGGCAGTACAGCAACAATAACCAATAACACTAAATACTAAATAAATAAATAAAAATAAATAAAGTGAAAAGTGAAAGTAAATGAAATGAAATGACAGTGCATTCAGATGAAATGAAGTGAACTCAGGTCACTGAGTCTCCAATGTCCCTCTAGCGACCTGAGGTGGATGCGTTATAGAGTCTGATGGCAGCAGGAAGAAAGGACTTCCTGTGGCGTTCTGTGAAACACCGGGGTGGAATGAGTCTATTGCTGAAGGTACTTCGGTATGAGGTCAGCACCTGGTGGAGAGGGTGAGCGTTGTTGTCCATGATACTACGCAGTTTGCGCAGCATCCCCCTCTCAGACACCACCAACAAGGAGTCCAGCTCGACCCCCAGGACGGAGCCAGCCTTCCTGACGATCCTGCTGATCTTGTTGGCGTCTGCTGACCTCAACCTGCTTCCCCAGCATGCGACAGCAAAGAAGATGGCACTGGCTACCACCGACTGGTAGAACATCTTCAGCATGGTGTTACAGACGTTGAAGGACCGGAGCCTCCGCAGGAAGTAGAGACGGCTCTGGCCCTTCTTGTACACAGCCTCAGTGTTCTTGGCCCAGTCCAGTTTACTATCCAGGTAAACACCCAGGTATTTATAGTCCTTCACAACGTCGGCAGTCACCCCCTTGATGGAAATGGGTGTGGGGGTAGATTTCCTCCTGCGGAAATCCACCACCAGCTCCTTCGTCTTGTCGGTGTTGAGCTGCAGGTGGTTGAGCTCACACCACTCAACGAAGGAGTCCACGACGCCCCTGTACTCCTTATCATTTCCCTCGCTGACACAACCAACAACTGCAGAATCGTCTGAAAACTTCTGCAGATGGCAGGACTCCGAGTGGAACTGAAAGTCTGAGGTGTACAGGGTGAACAGGAAGGGAGAAAGAACGGTTCCCTGTGGAGCCCCTGTGTTGCTGACCACAGTGTCAGACACACAGTCCTGCAGTCTGACAAACTGTGGTCGACCCGTCAAATAGTCTGTTATCCAGGAAACCAGGGAGGAGTCCACCTGCATAGCCGTCAGCTTACTCCCCAGCAGGGCAGGCCGGATGGTATTGAAAGCACTGGAGAAGTCAAAGAACATGATTCTCACAGTGCTTCCGGGTCTGTCCAGGTGGGTGTAGGCACGGCGAAGCAGGAAGATGATGGCGTCCTCCACTCCCAGTTTCGGCTGGTAGGCAAACTGCAGGGGGTCCAGCGATGAACTAACCAGGGGCCGAAGAAGTGTAAGGACCAGCCTCTCCAGGGACTTCATCAGATGGGACGTCAGCGCCACCGGTCTGTAGTCGTTGGAGGTGCTGGGACGCGCCTTCTTCGGTACCGGAACCAGGCAGGATGTTTTCCACAGCACAGGGACCCTCTCCAGACTCAGGCTCAGGTTGAAGATGTACTGCAGGACTCCACTCAGCTGGGCAGCACATGTTTTGAGGGCCCTCGGGCTGACGCCGTCGGGACCTGCAGCCTTGCCTGGGCGGAGCCTGCACAGCACTTTCCTCACCTGCTCTGCTGTGAAGGTCTGTGTGCCGTGTGTTGGGGCAGAAAGTGTCTGTGTTGTGTTGATGGGGGAGGGGTGAGGTAGTGGTGGTGGGGGAGAGAGAACAGGTATGGTGTAGCTGTGGAGGGACGCTGGGGGAGGGGGGACAGCAGGGCTGGAGGTTCTAAGGGGGATGGTTGTAGAGGAGCTGGGGGAGGGGTAGACCGGAGCCCTCTCATCGAATCTATTGAAGAACAGATTCAGCTCGTTGGCCCGGTCAGGCCCACCCTCTGTTGTCTGGCTACCAGGTTGTTTGTAGCCAGTGATGCTCCTCATGCCACTCCACACGTCCCTCAGGTTGTTCTGCTGGAGTTTGTGCTCCAGCTTCCTCCTGTAGCTGTCTTTGCCCTGCTGGATCTTCTCCTTCAGCTCCCTCTGAACCCGCCTCACCTGCTCTCTGTCCCCGTCTCTGAAGGCCCTCTTCTTCTCATTAAGCAGGACCTTGATGTCTCTGGTGACCCACGGCTTGTTGTTTGGGAAACAGCGCACAGTCTGAGTGGGAACAACACTGTCCACACAGAAGTTGATGTACCCTGTTATGCAGTCCGTGAGATCATCAAGGTCCTCCTCAACATGAGAATCGCAGAGCAAATCCCAGTCTGTTGACTCAAAGATAACAGAGATACATGCTAACAGAGCTACATGATAACAGAGATATGCTTACAGAGCTACATGATAACAGAGATACATGCTTACAGAGCTACATGATAACAGAGCTACATGATAACAGAGATACATGCTTACAGAGCTACATGATAACAGAGATACATGCTTACAGAGCTACATGATAACAGAGATACATGCTTACAGAGCTACATGATAACAGAGCTACATGCTAACAGAGATACATGCTTACAGAGCTACATGATAACAGAGATACATGCTTACAGAGCTACATGATAACAGAGCTACATGCTTACAGAGCTACATGATAACAGAGATACATGCTTACAGAGCTACATGATAACAGAGATACATGCTTACAGAGCTACATGATAACAGAGCTACATGCTTACAGAGCTACATGATAACAGAGATACATGCTTACAGAGCTACATGATAACAGAGATACATGCTTACAGAGCTACATGATAACAGAGCTACATGCTAACAGAGATACATGCTTACAGAGCTACATGATAACAGAGATACAGCTTACAGAGCTACATGATAACAGAGATACATGCTTACAGAGCTACATGATAACAGAGATACATGCTTACAGAGCTACATGATAACAGAGATACATGCTTACAGAGCTACATGATAACAGAGCTACATGCTTACAGAGCTACATGATAACAGAGATACATGCTTACAGAGCTACATGATAACAGAGATACATGCTTACAGAGCTACATGATAACAGAGCTACATGCTTACAGAGCTACATGATAACAGAGATACATGCTTACAGAGCTACATGATAACAGAGATACATGCTTACAGAGCTACATGATAACAGAGATACATGCTTACAGAGCTACATGATAACAGAGCTACATGATAACAGAGATACATGCTTACAGAGCTACATGATAACAGAGATACATGCTTACAGAGCTACATGATAACAGAGATACATGCTTACAGAGCTACATGATAACAGAGCTACATGCTAACAGAGATACATGCTTACAGAGCTACATGATAACAGAGATACATGCTTACAGAGCTACATGATAACAGAGCTACATGCTTACAGAGCTACATGATAACAGAGATACATGCTTACAGAGCTACATGATAACAGAGATACATGCTTACAGAGCTACATGATAACAGAGCTACATGCTTACAGAGCTACATGATAACAGAGATACATGCTTACAGAGCTACATGATAACAGAGATACATGCTTACAGAGCTACATGATAACAGAGCTACATGCTTACAGAGCTACATGATAACAGAGATACATGCTTACAGAGCTACATGATAACAGAGGATACATGCTTACAGAGCTACATGCTAACAGAGCTACATGATAACAGAGCTACATGATAACAGAGATACATGCTTACAGAGCTACATGCTAAAAGAGATACATGCTTACAGAGCTACATGATAACAGAGCTACATGATAACAGAGCTACATGATAACAGAGCTACATGATAACAGAGATACATGCTTACAGAGATACATGCTTACAGAGCTACATGATAACAGAGCTACATGATAACAGAGCTACATGATACAGAGATACATGCTTACAGAGCTACATGATAACAGAGCTACATGATAACAGAGATACATGCTTACAGAGCTACATGATAACAGAGATACATGCTTACAGAGCTACATGATAACAGAGCTACATGCTAACAGAGATACATGCTTACAGAGCTACATGATAACAGAGCTACATGATAACAGAGATACATGCTAACAGAGCTACATGATAACAGAGCTACATGATAACAGAGATACATGCTAACAGAGCTACATGATAACAGAGCTACATGCTAACAGAGATACATGCTTACAGAGCTACATGATAACAGAGCTACATGCTAACAGAGATACATGCTTACAGAGCTACATGCTAACAAGCCGTCGCTAACTTCTTCTTCTCTGATTTTCAGCTACGTCCATCTTTAAGGTTCCTGGAGTTCGTCTGGAGGCCGAGGTCAGAGCCGGGAGGAAACTCAGACCCTCAGTTCTGCACAGCGCCACCTACTGGTGAACTACAGGGAGAACTACAGTACTACTGGTGAACTACAGTATTATGGTGAACAACAGGGTGAACTACAGTACTACTGGTGAACTACAGGGTGAACTACAGTACTACTGGTGAACTACAGTACTACAGTATACCTGAGGAGACAAGAAGAGGGGATCATAACCCAAACATGGACAATTACCTGGGAAGACAATCGTAGGGGCGATTAAACCTCAGTTTAGTGCTGAACTGAGTCCTAAAGCTAAGCTAAGTGCTAACAGTTGTTAACAGAATCTTCTCAAGTAAATCTTGTGTCAGTCCGAACACCTTCTGAGCATGTGTTAGCATGTGTTAGCATGTGTTAGTAGTGTATGTAGTAGTAATGTATGTAATGATCACCAGGAAAAGCGCTATACAACTCAAATGTATTATTATTATTATTATTAATAATGTTTGTCTGAGTTCTCCTGAAACTGTTCATGACTGAATCTGTATCTGTGGTCTGGAGATGATGAATAAATAAACGCAGATGAAACCGTAATAATTAATACGTTTTTAACCTTTAAATGATATCTTGGTGTCGGGATCAGGGGGTCACAGGTTTGCCCACAGTATTGAGTATGTAAGTCACTTTGGATAAAAGCGTCTAACAAGTAACATGTCATGTAATGTAATGTCCTTCATCAGTGAGGATGTGGCGCCCTCTGGTGGCGGAAACTCTGTCTACATGGTATTAAGTCAATACAGAAACAACAGGGATGTTTAATTATATACAACTATTACGTGTAAAGCCTGAAAACACCACAGCTGGGACACAATGATAATAATAATATTAATAATAAGTACATTTTATCTCAGAACATCAACAATGACGTAATGACGTAAATCCAACGTCTTCTCTACGTGATTACGTCGGACGTGATGACGTTGTGTTGAGTGTTTCTGCATCTTCTGAAGGAAATGGGATTAAATCTGTATTTTCTCACTTTTTACTAAAGCAGACAGAAAGAGTTTCCCCTCAATGAACCTGCGGACTCCTCTGCAACCTTTACAAACCACAACAACATCAACAACAACAACAACAAAACATAGGAGCAGGTTAGTACATGTAGCTTTAGCATCCTGTTAGCATCACAGGAACCCCGTTAAAAAATGATACTGTTTACATTTAAACTACTAAAATAAAAACGTACAAATGCACTTTAATATAATTAATGATTGTTTATGAATGAGTAAGGGTTCCGCTATATTCGGCTTTTAAAGAATCAACAAACTGTACTTAATAAATCAGTTAGATGAGGAAACGTAGCTTTAGCATCCTGTTAGCATCACAGGAACCCCTTTTAAGAAATACTGCTTTTTTTTTTACCGTTATTGCTAAAATAAAAACGTAGATATACACTATAATATAATTAATGACCGAATGTGATTGAGTGATGTATTGTGTTGAATTCGGCTTTTAAATAGTCAACAACTGTGTTTTAAAAAGCAGAAATATGTACTTCATTAAAGGTTTTCTCCTCCGGTTAGCATCTTTAGCTTCATGTTTCTGTGAGAAAAGAACATTAATAATAATGTTTAACTGAAGTTACTTTAAGTGTGTTTTCTATGTATTTCAGTCTAACTCTGAATCATATTAAATATCTTTCAGATTCATGTTTTATTAGACATTAAACTTTTGCACTTTGGTCTCATTTCATTATCATTATTATTAATATTATTATTATATTATAAAGTAATTTAATTTATTTAGTCAGGGTTAAATTATACAAGTGTAAAATTAAATAATAACAATTCTTAAAGGTGGGTAACTCCCTTCAGAGACACTTGTATATTCCATGGAATGTGTTAAAGAGCAACTTGCAGGTTACAGACCCCAGTGAATAAATGTGTAGGAAAATGATGTATACACTAGATTTTCAAAACAATATACAGAAATATACACTGCAGTGACATCTGGCGGCGTTTTTGTAAGACATTTTTACTTCCGCATAAAAAAGACCACCCGCGTATGAAGTCTTAACGTGTGAAGTCACTTGGGGGAGAGCGGCCGGTCTAACGTGTGAAGTCACTTGGGGGAGAGCGGCCGGTCTAACGTGTGAAGTCACATGGGGGAGAGCGGCCGGTCTAACGTGTGAAGTCACATGGGGGAGAGCGGCGGTCTAACGTGTGAAGTCACATGGGGGAGAGCGGCCGGTCTAACGTGTGAAGTCACATGGGGGAGAGCGGCAGGTCTAACGCGTGAAGTCACATGGGGGAGAGCGGCCGGTCTAACGTGTGAAGTCACATGGGGGAGAGCGGCCGGTCTAATGTGTGAAGTCACATGGGGGAGAGCGGCCGGTCTAACGTGTGAAGTCACATGGGGGAGAGCGGCCGGTCTAACGTGTGAAGTCACATGGGGGAGAGCGGCGGTCTAATGTGTGAAGTCACATGGGGGAGAGCGGCGGTCTAACGTGTGACGTCACATGGGGGAGAGCGGCAGGTCTAACGTGTGACGTCACATGGGGGAGAGCGGCAGGTCTAACGTGTGACGTCACATGGGGGAGAGCGGCCGGTCTAACGTGTGAAGTCACATGGGGGAGAGCGGCCGGTCTAACGTGTGAAGTCACATGCGGCAGGTCTAACGTGTGAAGTCACATGAGGGAGAGCGGCAGGTCTAACGTGTGAACGTCACATGGGGGAGAGCGGCCGGTCTAACGTGTGAAGTCACAGGGGAGAGCGGCCGGTCTAACGTGTGAAGTCACATCAGGGAGAGCGGCCGGTCTAACGTGTGAAGTCACATGGGGGAGAGCGGCCGGTCTAACGTGAAGTCACATCAGGGAGAGCGGCGGTCTAACGTGTGAAGTCACATGGGGGAGAGCGGCCGGTCTAACGTGTGAAGTCACATGGGGGAGAGCGGCGGTCTAACGCGTGACGTCACATGGGGGAGAGCGGCAGGTCTAACGTGTGAAGTCACATGGGGGAGAGTGGCAGGTCTAACGTGTGAAGTCACATGGGGGAGAGCGGCAGGTCTAACGTGTGAAGTCACATGGGGGAGAGCGGCAGGTCTAACGTGTGAAGTCACATGGGGGAGAGTGGCAGGTCTAACGTGTGAAGTCACATGGGGGAGAGCGGCAGGTCTAACGTGTGAAGTCACATGGGGGAGAGCGGCAGGTCTAACGTGTGAAGTCACATGGGGGAGAGTGGCAGGTCTAACGTGTGAAGTCACATGGGGGAGAGCGGCCGGTCTAACGCGTGAAGTCACTTGGGGGAGAGCGGCCGGTCTAAAGTGTGAAGTCACATGGGGGAGAGCGGCCGGTCTAACGCGTGAAGTCACATGGGGGAGAGCGGCCGGTCTAACGTCTGAAGTCACATGGGGGAGAGCGGCAGGTCTAAGTGTGAAGTCACATGGGGGAGAGCGGCCGGTCTAACGCGTGAAGTCACTTGGGGGAGAGCGGCCGGTCTAAAGTGTGAAGTCACATGGGGGAGAGCGGCCGGTCTAACGCGTGAAGTCACATGGGGGAGAGCGCCGGTCTAACGTGTGAAGTCACATGGGGGAGAGCGGCAGGTCTAACGTGTGAAGTCACATGGGGGAGAGCGGCCGGTCTAACGCGTGAAGTCACTTGGGGGAGAGCGGCCGGTCTAAAGTGTGAAGTCACATGGGGGAGAGCGGCCGGTCTAACGTGTGAAGTCACATGGGGGAGAGCGCGCGGTCTAACGCGTGAAGTCACTTGGGGGAGAGCGCAGGTCTAACGTCTGACGTCACATGGGGGAGAGCGGCCGGTCTAACGCGTGAAGTCACTTGGGGGAGAGCGGCAGGTCTAACGTCTGAAGTCACATGGGGGAGAGCTGCCGGTCTAACATGTGAAGTCACATGGGGGAGAGCGGCGGTCTAACGTGTGAAGTCACATGGGGGAGAGCGGCCGGTCTAATGTGTGAAGTCACATCAGGGAGAGCGGCCGGTCTAACGCGTGAAGTCACATGGGGGAGAGCGGCCGGTCTAACGTGTGAAGTCACATGGGGGAGAGCGGCCGGTCTAATGTGTGAAGTCACATGGGGGAGAGCGGCCGGTCTAACGTGTGAAGTCACATGGGGGAGAGCGGCCGGTCTAACGTGTGAAGTCACAGGAGGGAGAGCGGCAGGTCTAACGTGTGAGTCACATGGGGGAGAGCGGCCGGTCTAACGTGTGAAGTCACATGGGGGAGAGCGGCCGGTCTAATGTGTGAAGTCACATGGGGGAGAGCGGCCGGTCTAACGTGTGAAGTCACATGGGGGAGAGCGGCCGGTCTAATGTGTGAAGTCACATGGGGGAGAGCGGCGGTCTAACGTGTGAAGTCACATGGGGGAGAGCGGCCGGTCTAACGTGTGAAGTCACATGGGGGAGAGCGGCCGGTCTAATGTGTGAAGTCACATGGGGGAGAGCGGCGGTCTAAACGTGTGACGTCACATGGGGGAGAGCGGCAGGTCTAACGTGTGACGTCACATGGGGGAGAGCGGCAGGTCTAACGTGTGACGTCACATGGGGGAGAGCGGCCGGTCTAACGTGTGAAGTCACATGGGGGAGAGCGGCCGGTCTAAAAGTGTGAAGTCACATGCGGCGGTCTAACGTGTGAAGTCACATGGGGGAGAGCGCGGTCTAACGTGTGAAGTCACATGGGGGAGAGCGGCCGGTCTAACGTGTGAAGTACA
The DNA here is from genome assembly GCA_011823955.1 of Dissostichus mawsoni. Lineage (NCBI taxonomy): Eukaryota > Metazoa > Chordata > Actinopteri > Perciformes > Nototheniidae > Dissostichus > Dissostichus mawsoni. Next base: position 22,381 of record JAAKFY010000085.1, read on the forward strand.
TCAGGGAGAGCGGCCGGTCTAACGTGTGAAGTCACATGGGGGAGAGCGGCCGGTCTAACGTGTGAAGTCACATCAGGGAGAGCGGCCGGTCTAACGTGTGAAGTCACATGGGGGAGAGCGGCCGGTCTAACGTGTGAAGTCACATGGGGGAGAGCGGCCGGTCTAACGCGTGAGTCACATGGGGGAGAGCGGCAGGTCTAACGTGTGAAGTCACATGGGGGAGAGTGGCAGGTCTAACGTGTGAAGTCACATGGGGGAGAGCGGCAGGTCTAACGTGTGAAGTCACATGGGGGAGAGCGGCAGGTCTAACGTGTGAAGTCACATGGGGGAGAGTGGCAGGTCTAACGTGTGAAGTCACATGGGGGAGAGCGGCAGGTCTAACGTGTGAAGTCACATGGGGGAGAGCGGCAGGTCTAACGTGTGAAGTCACATGGGGAGAGTGGCAGGTCTAACGTGTGAAGTCACATGGGGGAGAGCGGGCCGGTCTAACGCGTGAAGTCACTTGGGGGAGAGCGGCCGGTCTAAAGTGTGAAGTCACATGGGGGAGAGCGGCCGGTCTAACGCGTGAAGTCACATGGGGGAGAGCGGCCGGTCTAACGTCTGAAGTCACATGGGGGAGAGCGGCAGGTCTAACGTGTGAAGTCACATGGGGGAGAGCGGCCGGTCTAACGCGTGAGTCACTTGGGGGAGAGCGGCCGGTCTAAAGTGTGAAGTCACATGGGGGAGAGCGGCCGGTCTAACGGTGAAGTCACATGGGGAGAGCGGCGGTCTAACGTGTGAAGTCACATGGGGGAGAGCGGCAGGTCTAACGTGTGAAGTCACATGGGGGAGAGCGGCCGGTCTAACGCGTGAAGTCACTTGGGGGAGAGCGGCCGGTCTAAAGTGTGAAGTCACATGGGGGAGGGAGAGCGGCGGTCTAACGTGTGAAGTCACATGGGGGAGAGCGGCCGGTCTAACGCGTGAAGTCACTTGGGGAGAGCGGCAGGTCTAACGTCTGACGTCACATGGGGGAGAGCGGCCGGTCTAACGCGTGAAGTCACTTGGGGGAGAGCGGCAGGTCTAACGTCTGAAGTCACATGGGGAGAGCTGCCGGTCTAACATGTGAAGTCACATGGGGGAGAGCGGCCGGTCTAACGTGTGAAGTCACATGGGGGAGAGCGGCGGTCTAACGTGTGAAGTCACATCAGGGAGAGCGGCCGGTCTAACGCGTGAAGTCACATGGGGGAGGGCCGGTCTAACGTGTGAAGTCAGATGGGGGAGAGCGGCGGTCTAATGTGTGAAGTCACATGGGGGGAGAGCGGCCGGTCTAACGGTGAAGTCACATGGGGGAGAGCGGCCGGTCTAACGTGTGAAGTCACAGGAGGGAGAGCGGCAGGTCTAACGTGTGACGTCACATGGGGGAGAGCGGCCGGTCTAACGTGTGAAGTCACATGGGGGAGAGCGGCCGGTCTAATGTGTGAAGTCACATGGGGGAGAGCGGCCGGTCTAACGTGTGAAGTCACATGGGGGAGAGCGGCCGGTCTAACGTGTGAAGTCACAGGAGGGAGAGCGGCAGGTCTAACGTGTGACGTCACATGGGGGAGAGCGGCGGTCTAACGTGTGAAGTCACATGGGGGAGAGCGGCGGTCTAACGTGTGAAGTCACATGGGGGAGAGCGGCAGGTCTAACGTGTGACGTCACATGGGGGAGAGCGGCCGGTCTAACGTGTGAAGTCACATGGGGGAGAGCGGCCGGTTAACGTGTGAAGTCACATGGGGGAGAGCGGCAGGTCTAACGTCTGACGTCACATGGGGGAGAGCGGCCGGTCTAACGTGTGAAGTCACATGGGGGAGAGCGGCGGTCTCTAACGTGTGAAGTCACATGGGGGAGAGCGGCAGGTCTAACGTGTGAAGTCACAGGAGGGAGAGCGGCAGGTCTAACGTGTGACGTCACATGGGGGAGAGCGGCGGTCTAACGTGTGAAGTCATATGGGGGAGAGCGGCCGGTCTAACGTGTGACGTCACATGGGGGAGAGCGGCAGGTCTAACGTGTGAAGTCACATGGGGGAGAGCGGCCGGTCTAACGGTGAAGTCACATGCGGGAGAGCGGCGGTCTAACGTGTGAAGTCACATGCGGCCGGTCTAACGTGTGAAGTCACATGGGGGAGAGCGGCCGGTCTAACGTGTGAAGTCACATCAGGGAGAGCGGCCTGTCTAAGTCGGTGAAGTCACATGGGGGAGAGCGGGCCGGTCTAACGTGTGAAGTCACATGGGGGAGAGCGGCCGGTCTAACGTGTGAAGTCACATGGGGGAGAGCGGCAGGTCTAACGTGTGAAGTCACATGGGGGAGAGCGGCAGGTCTAACGTGTGAAGTCACATGGGGGAGAGTGGCGGTCTAACGTGTGAAGTCACATGGGGGAGGGCGGCCGGTCTAACGCTTGACGTCACATGGGGGAGAGCAGCCGGTCTAACGAATGGGGGAGAGAT
>JAAKFY010000085.1:25845-45845 GCA_011823955.1 Dissostichus mawsoni
CCACTCTCCCCATGTGACTTCACACGTTAGACCTGCCGCTCTCCCCCATGTGACTTCACACGTTAGACCTGCCGCTCTCCCCCATGTGACTTCACACGTTAGACCGGTCCGCTCTCCCCCATGTGACTTCACACGTTAGACCGGCCGCTCTCCCCCATGTGACTTCACCGTTAGACCGGCCGCTCTCCCCCATGTGACTTCACACGTTAGACCGGCCGCTCTCCCCCATGTGACTTCACGCGTTAGACCGGCCGCTCTCCCCCATGTGACTTCACACGTTAGACCGGCTCCCCATGTGACTTCACACGTTAGACCGGCCGCATGTGACTTCACACGTTAGACCTGCCGCTCTCCCCCATGTGACTTCACACGTTAGACCTGCCGCTCTCCCCCATGTGACTTCACACGTTAGACCTGCCGCTCTCCCCCATGTGACTTCACACGTTAGACGGCCGCTCTCCCCATGTGACTTCACACGTTAGACCTGCCGCTCTCCCCATGTGACTTCACACGTTAGACCTGCCGCTCTCCCCCATGTGACTTCACACGTTAGACCTGCCGCTCTCCCCCATGTGACTTCACACGTTAGACCTGCCGACTCTCCCCCATGTGACTTCACACGTTAGACCGGCCGCTCCCCCATGTGACTTCACACGTTAGACCGGCCGCTCTCCCCCATGTGACTTCACACGTTAGACCGGCCGCTCTCCCATGTGACTTCACACGTTAGACCGCCGCATGTGACTTCACACGTTAGACCGGCCGCTCTCCCATGTGACTTCACACGTTAGACCTGCCGCTCTCCCCCATGTGACTTCACACGTTAGACCTGCCGCTCTCCCCCATGTGACTTCACACGTTAGACCGGCCGCTCTCCCCCATGTGACTTCACACGTTAGACCGGCCGCTCTCCCCCATGTGACTTCACACGTTAGACCTGCCGCTCTCCCCCATGTGACGTCACACGTTAGACCTGCCGCTCTCCCCCATGTGACGTCACACGTTAGACCTGCCGCTCTCCCCTGTGACTTCACACGTTAGACCGGCCGCTCTCCCCATGTGACTTCACACGTTAGACCGGCCGCTCTCCCCCATGTGACTTCACACGTTAGACCGGCCGCTCTCCCCATGTGACTTCACACGTTAGACCGGCCGCTCTCCCCATGTGACTTCACACGTTAGACCGGCCGCTCTCCCCCATGTGACTTCACACATTAGACCGGCCGCTCTCCCCCATGTGACTTCACACGTTAGACCGGCCGCTCTCCCCCATGTGACGTCACACGTTAGACCTGCCGCTCTCCCCCTGTGACTTCACACGTTAGACCGCCGCTCTCCCCCATGTGACTTCACACGTTAGACCGGCCGCGCTCCCCCATGTGACTTCACACGTTAGACCGGCCGCTCTCCCCCATGTGACTTCACACGTTAGACCGGCGCTCTCCCCCATGTGACTTCACACGTTAGACCGGCCGCTCTCCCCATGTGACTTCACGCGTTAGACCGGCCGCTCTCCCTGATGTGACTTCACACGTTAGACCGGCCGCTCTCCCCCATGTGACTTCACACGTTAGACCGGCCGCTCTCCCCCATGTGACTTCACATGTTAGACCGGCAGCTCTCCCCCATGTGACTTCAGACGTTAGACCTGCCGCTCTCCCCCAAGTGACTTCACGCGTTAGACCGGCCGCTCTCCCCCATGTGACGTCAGACGTTAGACCTGCCGCTCTCCCCCAAGTGACTTCACGCGTTAGACCGGCCGCTCTCCCCCATGTGACTTCACACGTTAGACCGGCCGCTCTCCCCCATGTGACTTCACACTTTAGACCGGCCGCTCTCCCCCAAGTGACTTCACGCGTTAGACCGGCCGCTCTCCCCCATGTGACTTCACACGTTAGACCTGCCGCTCTCCCCCATGTGACTTCACACGTTAGACCGGCCGCTCTCCCCCATGTGACTTCACGCGTTAGACCGGCCGCTCTCCCCCATGTGACTTCACACTTTAGACCGGCCGCTCTCCCCCAAGTGACTTCACGCGTTAGACCGGCCGCTCTCCCCCATGTGACTTCACACGTTAGACCTGCCGCTCTCCCCCATGTGACTTCAGACGTTAGACCGGCCGCTCTCCCCCATGTGACTTCACGCGTTAGACCGGCCGCTCTCCCCCATGTGACTTCACACTTTAGACCGGCCGCTCTCCCCCAAGTGACTTCACGCGTTAGACCGGCCGCTCTCCCCCATGTGACTTCACACGTTAGACCTGCCACTCTCCCCCATGTGACTTCACACGTTAGACCTGCCGCTCTCCCCCATGTGACTTCACACGTTAGACCTGCCGCTCTCCCCCATGTGACTTCACACGTTAGACCTGCCACTCTCCCCCATGTGACTTCACACGTTAGACCTGCCGCTCCCCCATGTGACTTCACACGTTAGACCTGCCGCTCTCCCCATGTGACTTCACACGTTAGACCTGCCACTCTCCCCCATGTGACTTCACACGTTAGACCTGCCGCTCTCCCCATGTGACTTCACACGTTAGACCGGCCGCTCTCCCCCATGTGACTTCACACGTTAGACCGGCCGCTCTCCCATGTGACTTCACACGTTAGACCGGCCGCTCTCCCATGTGACTTCACACGTTAGACCGGCCGCTCTCCCCTGTGACTTCACACGTTAGACCGGCCGCTCTCCCATGTGACTTCACACGTTAGACCGGCCGCTCTCCCCCATGTGACGTCACACGTTAGACCGGCCGCTCTCCCCCATGTGACTTCACACGTTAGACCTGCCGCATGTGACTTCACACGTTAGACCGGCCGCTCTCCCCCATGTGACTTCACACGTTAGACCGGCCGCTCTCCCCCATGTGACGTCACACGTTAGACCTGCCGCTCCCCCATGTGACGTCACACGTTAGACCTGCCGCTCTCCCCCATGTGACGTCACACGTTAGACCGGCCGCTCTCCCCCATGTGACTTCAACATTAGACCGGCCGCTCTCCCCCATGTGACTTCACACGTTAGACCGGCCGCTCTCCCCCATGTGACTTCACACGTTAGACCGGCCGCTCTCCCCCATGTGACTTCACACATTAGACCGGCCGCTCTCCCCCATGTGACTTCACACGTTAGACCGGCCGCTCTCCCCCATGTGACTTCACGCGTTAGACCTCCGCTCTCCCCCATGTGACTTCACACGTTAGACCGGCCGCTCTCCCCATGTGACTTCACACGTTAGACCGGCCGCTCTCCCCCATGTGACTTCACACGTTAGACCGGCCGCTCTCCCCCATGTGACTTCACACGTTAGACCGGCCGCTCTCCCCAAGTGACTTCACACGTTAGACCGGCCGCTCTCCCCCAAGTGACTTCACACGTTAAGACTTCATACGCGGGTGGTCTTTTTTATGCGGAAGTAAAAATGTCTTACAAAAACGCCGCCAGATGTCACTGCAGTGTATATTTCTGTATATTGTTTTGAAAATCTAGTGTATACATCATTTTCCTACACATTTATTCACTGGGGTCTGTAACCTGCAAGTTGCTCTTTAACACATTCCATGGAATATAACAAGTGTCTCTGAAGGGAGTTACCCACCTTTAAGAATTGTTATTATTTAATTTTACACTTGTATAATTTAACCCTGACTAAATAAATTAAATTACTTTATAATAATAATAATAATATTAATAATAATGATAATGAAATGAGACCAAAGTGCAAAAGTTTAATGTCTAATAAAACATGAATCTGAAAGATATTAATATGATTCAGAGTTAGACTGAAATACATAGAAAACACACTTAAAGTAACTTCAGTTAAACATTATTATTAATGTTCTTTTCTCACAGAAACATGAAGCTAAAGATGCTAACCGGAGGAGAAAACCTTTAATGAAGTACATATTTCTGCTTTTTAAAACACAGTTTGTTGACTATTTAAAAGCCGAATTCAACACAATACATCACTCAATCACATTCGGTCATTAATTATATTATAGTGTATATCTACGTTTTTATTTTAGCAATAACGGTAAAAAAAAAGCAGTATTTCTTAAAAGGGGTTCCTGTGATGCTAACAGGATGCTAAAGCTACGTTTCCTCATCTAACTGATTTATTAAGTACAGTTTGTTGATTCTTTAAAAGCCGAATATAGCGGAACACCTTACTCATTCATAAACAATCATTAATTATATTAAAGTGCATTTGTACGTTTTTATTTTAGTAGTTAAATGTAAAACAGTATCATTTTTTAACGGGGTTCCTGTGATGCTAACAGGATGCTAAAGCTACATGTACTAACCTGCTCCTATGTTGTTGTTGTTGTTGTTGATGTTGTTGTGGTTTGTAAAGGTTGCAGAGGAGTCCGCAGGTTCATTGAGGGGAAACTCTTTCTGTCTGCTTTAGTAAAAAGTGAGAAAATACAGATTTAATCCCATTTCCTTCAGAAGATGCAGAAACACTCAACACAACGTCATCACGTCCGACGTAATCACGTAGAGAAGACGTTGGATTTACGTCATTACGTCATTGTTGTTCTGAGATAAAATGTACTTATTATTAATATTATTATTATCATTGTGTCCCAGCTGTGGTGTTTTCAGGCTTTACACGTAATAGTTGTATATAATTAAACATCCCTGTTGTTTCTGTATTGACTTAATACCATGTAGACAGAGTTTCCGCCACCAGAGGGCGCCACATCCTCACTGATGAAGGACATTACATTACATGACATGTTACTTGTTAGACGCTTTTATCCAAAGTGACTTACATACTCAATACTGTGGGCAAACCTGTGACCCCCTGATCCCGACACCAAGATATCATTTAAAGGTTAAAAACGTATTAATTATTACGGTTTCATCTGCGTTTATTTATTCATCATCTCCAGACCACAGATACAGATTCAGTCATGAACAGTTTCAGGAGAACTCAGACAAACATTATTAATAATAATAATAATAATACATTTGAGTTGTATAGCGCTTTTCCTGGTGATCATTACATACATTACTACTACATACACTACTAACACATGCTAACACATGCTAACACATGCTCAGAAGGTGTTCGGACTGACACAAGATTTACTTGAGAAGATTCTGTTAACAACTGTTAGCACTTAGCTTAGCTTTAGGACTCAGTTCAGCACTAAACTGAGGGTTTAATCGCCCCTACGATTGTCTTCCCAGGTAATTGTCCATTTTGGGTTATGATCCCCTCTTCTTGTCTCCCAGGTATACTGTAGTACTGTAGTTCACCAGTAGTACTGTAGTTCACCCTGTAGTTCACCAGTAGTACTGTAGTTCACCCTGTTGTTCACCAGTAATACTGTAGTTCACCAGTAGTACTGTAGTTCTCCCTGTAGTTCACCAGTAGGTGGCGCTGTGCAGAACTGAGGGTCTGAGTTTCCTCCCGGCTCTGACCTCGGCCTCCAGACGAACTCCAGGAACCTTAAAGATGGACGTAGCTGAAAATCAGAGAAGAAGAAGTTAGCGACGGCTTGTTAGCATGTAGCTCTGTAAGCATGTATCTCTGTTAGCATGTAGCTCTGTTATCATGTAGCTCTGTAAGCATGTATCTCTGTTAGCATGTAGCTCTGTTATCATGTAGCTCTGTTAGCATGTATCTCTGTTATCATGTAGCTCTGTTATCATGTAGCTCTGTAAGCATGTATCTCTGTTAGCATGTAGCTCTGTTATCATGTAGCTCTGTAAGCATGTATCTCTGTTACATGTAGCTCTGTAAGCATGTATCTCTGTTAGCATGTAGCTCTGTTATCATGTAGCTCTGTTATCATGTAGCTCTGTTATCATGTAGCTCTGTAAGCATGTATCTCTGTTATCATGTAGCTCTGTTATCATGTAGCTCTGTAAGCATGTATCTCTGTTATCATGTAGCTCTGTTATCATGTAGCTCTGTTATCATGTAGCTCTGTAAGCATGTATCTCTGTAAGCATGTATCTCTGTTATCATGTAGCTCTGTTATCATGTAGCTCTGTTATCATGTAGCTCTGTTATCATGTAGCTCTGTAAGCATGTATCTCTTTTAGCATGTAGCTCTGTAAGCATGTATCTCTGTTATCATGTAGCTCTGTTATCATGTAGCTCTGTTAGCATGTAGCTCTGTAAGCATGTATCTCTGTTATCATGTAGCTCTGTAAGCATGTATCTCTGTTATCATGTAGCTCTGTAAGCATGTAGCTCTGTTATCATGTAGCTCTGTAAGCATGTATCTCTGTTATCATGTAGCTCTGTAAGCATGTATCTCTGTTAGCATGTAGCTCTGTTATCATGTAGCTCTGTAAGCATGTAGCTCTGTTATCATGTAGCTCTGTAAGCATGTATCTCTGTTATCATGTAGCTCTGTAAGCATGTATCTCTGTTATCATGTAGCTCTGTAAGCATGTAGCTCTGTTATCATGTAGCTCTGTAAGCATGTATCTCTGTTATCATGTAGCTCTGTAAGCATGTATCTCTGTTATCATGTAGCTCTGTAAGCATGTACTCTGTTATCATGTAGCTCTGTAAGCATGTATCTCTGTTATCATGTAGCTCTGTAAGCATGTATCTCTGTAGCATGTAGCTCTGTTATCATGTAGCTCTGTAAGCATGTATCTCTGTTATCATGTAGCTCTGTAAGCATGTATCTCTGTTATCATGTAGCTCTGTTAGCATGTATCTCTGTTATCTTGAGTCAACAGACTGGGATTTGCTCTGCGATTCTCATGTTGAGGAGGACCTTGATGATCTCACGGACTGCATAACAGGGTACATCAACTTCTGTGTGGACAGTGTTGTTCCCACTCAGACTGTGCGCTGTTTCCCAAACAACAAGCCGTGGGTCACCAGAGACATCAAGGTCCTGCTTAATGAGAAGAAGAGGGCCTTCAGAGACGGGGACAGAGAGCAGGTGAGGCGGGTTCAGAGGGAGCTGAAGGAGAAGATCCAGCAGGGCAAAGACAGCTACAGGAGGAAGCTGGAGCACAAACTCCAGCAGAACAACCTGAGGGACGTGTGGAGTGGCATGAGGAGCATCACTGGCTACAAACAACCTGGTAGCCAGACAACAGAGGGTGGGCCTGACCGGGCCAACGAGCTGAATCTGTTCTTCAATAGATTCGATGAGAGGGCTCCGGTCTACCCCTCCCCCAGCTCCTCTACAACCATCCCCCTTAGAACCTCCAGCCCTGCTGTCCCCCCTCCCCCAGCGTCCCTCCACAGCTACACCATACCTGTTCTCTCTCCCCCACCACCACTACCTCACCCCTCCCCCATCAACACAACACAGACACTTTCTGCCCCAACACACGGCACACAGACCTTCACAGCAGAGCAGGTGAGGAAAGTGCTGTGCAGGCTCCGCCCAGGCAAGGCTGCAGGTCCCGACGGCGTCAGCCCGAGGGCCCTCAAAACATGTGCTGCCCAGCTGAGTGGAGTCCTGCAGTACATCTTCAACCTGAGCCTGAGTCTGGAGAGGGTCCCTGTGCTGTGGAAAACATCCTGCCTGGTTCCGGTACCGAAGAAGGCGCGTCCCAGCACCTCCAACGACTACAGACCGGTGGCGCTGACGTCCCATCTGATGAAGTCCCTGGAGAGGCTGGTCCTTACACTTCTTCGGCCCCTGGTTAGTTCATCGCTGGACCCCCTGCAGTTTGCCTACCAGCCGAAACTGGGAGTGGAGGACGCCATCATCTTCCTGCTTCGCCGTGCCTACACCCACCTGGACAGACCCGGAAGCACTGTGAGAATCATGTTCTTTGACTTCTCCAGTGCTTTCAATACCATCCGGCCTGCCCTGCTGGGGAGTAAGCTGACGGCTATGCAGGTGGACTCCTCCCTGGTTTCCTGGATAACAGACTATTTGACGGGTCGACCACAGTTTGTCAGACTGCAGGACTGTGTGTCTGACACTGTGGTCAGCAACACAGGGGCTCCACAGGGAACCGTTCTTTCTCCCTTCCTGTTCACCCTGTACACCTCAGACTTTCAGTTCCACTCGGAGTCCTGCCATCTGCAGAAGTTTTCAGACGATTCTGCAGTTGTTGGTTGTGTCAGCGAGGGAAATGATAAGGAGTACAGGGGCGTCGTGGACTCCTTCGTTGAGTGGTGTGAGCTCAACCACCTGCAGCTCAACACCGACAAGACGAAGGAGCTGGTGGTGGATTTCCGCAGGAGGAAATCTACCCCCACACCCATTTCCATCAAGGGGGTGACTGCCGACGTTGTGAAGGACTATAAATACCTGGGTGTTTACCTGGATAGTAAACTGGACTGGGCCAAGAACACTGAGGCTGTGTACAAGAAGGGCCAGAGCCGTCTCTACTTCCTGCGGAGGCTCCGGTCCTTCAACGTCTGTAACACCATGCTGAAGATGTTCTACCAGTCGGTGGTAGCCAGTGCCATCTTCTTTGCTGTCGCATGCTGGGGAAGCAGGTTGAGGTCAGCAGACGCCAACAAGATCAGCAGGATCGTCAGGAAGGCTGGCTCCGTCCTGGGGGTCGAGCTGGACTCCTTGTTGGTGGTGTCTGAGAGGGGGATGCTGCGCAAACTGCGTAGTATCATGGACAACAACGCTCACCCTCTCCACCAGGTGCTGACCTCATACCGAAGTACCTTCAGCAATAGACTCATTCCACCCCGGTGTTTCACAGAACGCCACAGGAAGTCCTTTCTTCCTGCTGCCATCAGACTCTATAACGCATCCACCTCAGGTCGCTAGAGGGACATTGGAGACTCAGTGACCTGAGTTCACTTCATTTCATCTGAATGCACTGTCATTTCATTTCATTTCACTTTACTTTTCACTTTATTTATTTATTTATTTAGTATTTAGTGTTATTGGTTATTGTTGCTGTACTGCCATTGCACTATACATATTGTTTTATATACCTATGTAATTAGTGTAAATTATTTCATATTTTTAATACTGCTCTTAATGTTGATACATTTGTTTATATTAGGTGATACTTAGTTATTTTAGTTTATATTTAGTTATATTTGGTGCATATTTCTTCTTCCTTCTTTGTATTGTACTGTTGCACCTCAATTTCCCTCGAATGTAGCTCTGTTATCATGTAGCTTTGTTAGCATGTAGCTCTGTTAGCATGTAGCTCTGTTATCATATAGCTCTGTTATCATGTAGCTTTGTTAGCATATAGCTCTGTTATCATATAGCTGTTATCATGTAGCTTTGTTAGCATGTAGCTCTGTTAGCATGTAGCTCTGTTAGCATGTAGCTCTGTTAGCATGTAGCTCTGTAAGCATGTAGCTCGGTAAGGATGTATCTCTGTTATCATGTAGCTTTGTTAGCATGTAGCTCTGTTAGCATGTAGCTCTGTTAGCATATAGCTCTGTTAGCATGTAGCTCTGTAAGCATGTAGCTCTGTAAGCATGTAGCTCTGTAAGGATGTATCTCTGTTATCATGTAGCTTTGTTAGCATGTAGCTCTGTAAGCGTGTAGCTCTGTAAGCGTGTAGCTCTGTAAACGTGTAGCTCTGTTATCATGTAGCTCTGTAAGCGTGTATCTCTGTAAACGTGTAGCTCTGTTATCATGTAGCTCTGTTAGCATGTAGCTCTGTAAGCGTGTAGCTCTGTAAGCGTGTAGCTCTGTAAGCATGTAGCTCTGTTATCATGTAGCTCTGTTATCATGTAGCTCTGTAAGCATGTATCTCTGTTATCATAGCTCTGTTATCATGTAGCTCTGTTAGCATATAGCTCTGTTATCATGTCGCGCTTATCATGTAGCTCTGTTATCATGTAGCTCTGTTATCATGTAGCTCTGTAAGCATGTAGCTCTGTTATCATGTAGCTCTGTTATCATGTAGCTCTTATCATGTAGCTCTGTAAGCATGTAGCTCTGTTATCATGTAGCTCTGTTAGCATGTCGCTCTGTAAGCATGTAGCTCTGTTATCATGTAGCTCTGTTAGCATATAGCTCTGTTATCATGTCGCTCTGTTATCATGTAGCTCTGTTATCATGTAGCTCTGTAAGCATGTAGCTCTGTTATCATGTAGCTCTGTTATCATGTAGCTCTGTTAGCATGTAGCTTTGTTATCATGTAGCTCTGTTAGCATGTTGTTCTGTTAGCATGTAGCTCTGTAAGCATGTAGATCTGTTACCATGTTTTTGTGTTAGCATGTAGCTCTGTTGGCATGTTGTTCTGTTAGCATGTAGCTCTGTTAGCATGGTTAGCTGGTGGAGGCTCTTACTGTCGCCCAGGTGCATGATGGGAGGTGGCAGCGTGTGGAAGTAGTGATGCTTCAGAGCTTCCTGAGCAGATATCCTCTCTGAGGGGCGGAGCTTCAGCATCTGAGACAGGAGATCCTCCGTCTCCCAGGGAGCTGCTGCAGCCGGAGGAGAGCTAACATGCTAACTGCTAAACACACAGGGTATCAGACTGCAGCTGGGGAGAGCTAACATGCTAACTGCTAACACACAGGGTATCAGACTGCAGCCTGGGGAGAGCTAACATGCTAAACTGCTAAACACACAGGGTATCAGACTGCAGCCTGGGGAGAGCTAACATGCTAACAGCTAACACACTGTTTATCAGACTGCAGCCTGGGGAGAGCTAACATGCTAACTGCTAACACGCTAACAGTAACACACTGTTTATCAGACTGCAGACTGGGGAGAGCTAACACGCTAACAGCTAACACACTGTTTATCAGACTGCAGCATGCTAACTGCTAACACACTGTTTATCAGACTGCAGCATGCTAACTGCTAACACACTGTTTATCAGACTGCAGCATGCTAACATGCTAACTGCTAACACACTGTTTATATATTTGAGTTAATCTGCACTTCTTAAATGTTTGTATATTTGTATTTCCGAACCGTTTCCAAACGTTGTGAAGCTTCTTGGGCTGAGAGGGAAGAAACAGCTCTGAGGAGACAAAAGAATCATAAAAACACATCTACATATATCTTAGATTTATAGATATATATAGTATATTAATATATAGAGAGTTGTGCACCTGGGTGAAAGTGTGGCAGCTGAGTGACTCCAGGCCAGCTGAGCTCGGACGGGACGCCCAGCACCTGCAGGGAGAAGCATCAATAATAACAACAATACAAACAATAAGTTAATAAATATTATTATTGTTATTGTACCGTCCAGATGTGCTGCAGCTGTGCGCTCTGGTCTGAGTCTCCGGGAACGCTGGCGCCCCTGCAGCATCTCCACAAAGATACACCCTGCACTCCTGAGAGAACACAGCTGGGTCCATCACAGGAAACAACAACAACAATATGTTTCTGTTGTGAAAACACTGATGTCCTCTTCCAACATGAGAGTAACATGATAACAAAGGTATCCCAACTGTAGCTGTGTGCATGACAGGATGTCTGATTACCTAGAAGAGCATCAGGACTGTTTGAGGCATATGATAGCTATGTGATTAACATGATGATTCAGCCTCTATGGAGAGAGACAGATGACAAGCATGATCATTTCTGACGTGGAGCTAATCTGAAGTAAACATTGAATACTGCTTTCTATTCCTCCATCTTGTGACTGTGTAACTCCCTCTCTTGGATATCAGCATGTGAAGGACACTGTTCAGGAACTAGTTGATGCTCTGTGTAGTGGCATCCAAGGTTTCCTTTTGCCACTATAGAGCGGGATGACGACACGCAATCCAGAGCAATAAGCAGCCGAAGGTTTTCATTCAAAAAAGTAATTTATTAACAAAAAAGTATTGACTTAAATCGTCTCAAAATAACTAATCTAAATAGATATTTCGGCGACAAACTTTCTTATATAAATTATACTTTGCAGTCCAATCTGCAACACTCATTTCTGTTCACAATTTGCGGTGGAAAAACTGTTTCCGCTCCCCGTCTCATCAGGTCTCATCAGGTCTCTTCAGGTCTCTCAGGTCTATCAGGTCTCTTCAGGTCTCATCAGGTCTCTTCAGGTCTCATCAGGTCTCTTCAGGTCTATCAGGTCTCTTCAGGTCTCTCAGGTCTCATCAGGTCTCTTCAGGTCTCATCAGGTCTCTTCAGGTCTATCAGGTCTCATCAGGTCTCTTCAGGTCTCATCAGGTCTCTTCAGGTCTCATCAGGTCTCTTCAGGTCTATCAGGTCTCTTCAGGTCTCATCAGGTCTCTCAGGTCTATCAGGTCTCTTCAGGTCTCATCAGGTCTCTTCAGGTCTCATCAGGTCTCTTCAGGTCTCATCAGGTCTATCAGGTCTCTTCAGGTCTCATCAGGTCTCTTCAGGTCTCATCAGGTCTCTTCAGGTCTCATCAGGTCTATCAGGTCTCTTCATTCAGGTCTATCAGGTCTCATCAGGTCTCTTCAGGTCTCATCAGGTCTCTTCAGGTCTCTTCAGGTCTATCAGGCTCTCAGGTCTCTTCAGGTCTCATCAGGTCTCTTCAGGTCTCATCAGGTCTCATCAGGTCTCTTCAGGTCTCAGAGAACACCGGAAGGTGCCAGGAAACAGATCATATTTACGATTTAAAACGAACAATCATTTCATCAAAAGATATTCACCATGGCAACATAAATCCTTTCCGTCATTAATTCATTTATCAAATGATGAATCTAAATAATAACTTGGACTCATTGTGGCTCTAACACTCTGTATGTGATGACTACTTCCATTCTGGAGAGGATCACAAACACATGGACCCTGAGATTGAAGCTCAAGCCGGGGACCAGGGAGATGTTTCTGACAGTTATAGTAATATGTAGTGTATGTACCAGATGTCCAGGCTGCTGCAGTACTCTGTGTTCCCCAGCAGGACGTCAGGGGGGCGGTACCACAGAGTCACAACCTGAGAGGACAGAACCAGACCGGGGACAGACTGAGAGCGGGCCAGACCTGAGAGACGAGACATCAAGAGACATCAAGACACAAGAGACGAGACAAGAGAGAAGATAAGGAGCCCCTCCCCACGCCCCTCTGAGAGAGATTTGGTTACAGAGAACACAATGGTGCTCTAGGAGGAGATTCAGGTGATAAGGGGGGGGGGGGGGGGGTACCTTGGTTGCTGATTGGCTAATGGTTACACAAGACAAAACATCGTGATGACATCATCAAGTGGCCAAAATCTGATCAGCTCATTTTCAGACAGGTTTTTATAGAAATGGATCAGGAGAAAAAGAGAGAGAATCTTTGTTCCTGAAACTTTCAGAGTCTCTCATTATGTATTTAATGTATATCATGTATTTAATGTATATCATGTATTTAATGTATATGTATTTAATGTATGTATGTATTTAATGTATATCATGTATTTAATGTATGTCATGTATTTGTATATGTATTTAATGTATATCATGTATTTAATGTATTTAATGTATATAATGTATTTAATGTATATCATGTATTTAATGTATATCATGTATTTAATGTATATCATGTATTTAATGTATATCATGTATTTAATGTATATAATGTATTTAATGTATATCATGTATTTAATGTATTTAATGTATATCATGTATTTAATGTATATCATGTATTTAATGTATTATGTATTTAATGTATATAATGTATTTAATGTATATCATGTATTTAATGTATTTAATGTATATAATGTATTTAATGTATATCATGTATTTAATGTATTTAATGTATATAATGTATTTAATGTATATCATGTATTTAATGTATTATGTATAATGTATTTAATGTATATAATGTATTTAATGTATATCATGTATTTAATGTATATCATGTATTTAATGTATATAATGTATTTAATGTATATCATGTATTTAATGTATATCATGTATTTAATGTATTTAATGTATATAATGTATTTAATGTATATCATGTATTTAATGTATATCATGTATTTAATGTATTAATGTTATATGTATTTAATGTATTTAATGTATATCATGTATTTAATGTATATAATGTATTTAATGTATATCATGTATTTAATGTATATCATGTATTTAATGTATATCATGTATTTAATGTATATATGTATTTAATGTATATCATGTATTTAATGTATATCATGTATTTAATGTATATCATGTATTTAATGTATGCATGTATTTAATGTATATCATGTATTTAATGTATATCATGTATTTAATGTATATCATGTATTTAATGTATATCATGTATTTAATGTATTTATGTATATTGTATTTAATGTATATAATGTATTTAATGTATATCATGTATTTAATGTATATCATGTATTTAATGTATATAATGTATTTAATGTATATCATGTATTTAATGTATTTAATGTATATCATGTATTTAATGTATATCATGTATTTAATGTATGTCATGTATTTAATGTATATAATGTATTTAATGATATCATGTATTTAATGTATTTAATGTATTTAATGTATATCATGTATTTAATGTATATCATGTATTTAATGTATTTAATGTATATCATGTATTTAATGTATATCATGTATTTAATGTATATAATGTATTTAATGTATTTAATGTATATCATGTATTTAATGTATATCATGTATTTAATGTATTTAATGTATATAATGTATTTAATGTATTTAATGTATATCATGTATTTAATGTATATCATGTATTTAATGTATTTAATGTATATAATGTATTTAATGTATATCATGTATTTAATGTATATCATGTATTTAATGTATATAATGTATTTAATGTATATCATGTATTTAATGTATTAATGTATTTAATGTATATCATGTATTTAATGTATATCATGTATTTAATGTATTTAATGTATATCATGTATTTAATGTATATCATGTATTTAATGTATATCATGTATTTAATGTATTTAATGTATATCATGTATTTAATGTATATCATGTATTTAATGTATTTAATGTATATCATGTATTTAATGTATATCATGTATTTAATGTATTTAATGTATATCATGTATTTAATGTATATATGTATTTAATGATATCATGTATTTAATGTATATCATGTATTTAATGTATATAATGTATTTAATGTATATCATGTATTTAATGTATTTAATGTATATCATGTATTTAATGTATATCATGTATTTAATGTATTCATGTTTTAATGTATATAATGTATTTAATGTATATCATGTATTTAATGTATATCATGTATTTAATGTATTTAATGTATATAATGTATATTGTTTTAATGTATATCATGTATTTAATGTATATCATGTATTTAATGTATATATGTATTTAATGTATATAATGTATTTAATGTATATCATGTATTTAATGTATTTGTATTTAATGTATATATGTATTTAATGTATATCATGTATTTAATGTATTTAATGTATATAATGTATTTAATGTATATAATGTATTTAATGTATATCATGTATTTAATGTATATCATGTATTTAATGTATTTAATGTATATAATGTATTTAATGTATATCATGTATTTAATGTATTTAATGTATATCATGTATTTAATGTATTTAATGTATATAATGTATGTAATGTATATCATGTATTTAATGTATATAATGTATATAATGTATTTAATGTATTAATGTATTTAATGTATATCATGTATTTCATGTATTTAATGTATATCATGTATTTAATGTATATCATGTATTTAATGTATATAATGTATATCATGTATTTAATGTATTTAATGTATATCATGTATTTAATGTATATAATGTATTTAATGTATATAATGTATTTAATGTATATCATGTATTTAATGTATATAATGTATTTAATGTATATCATGTATTTAATGTATTTAATGTATTTAATGTATATCATGTATTTAATGTATATCATGTATTTAATTTATCATGTATTTAATGTATTTAATGTATATCATGTATTTAATGTATATAAGTATTTAATGTATATCATGTATTTAATGTATTTAATGTATATCATGTATTTAATGTATATCATGTATTAATGTATATAATCTATTTAATGTATATCATGTATTTAATGTATATCATGTATTTAATGTATTTAATGTATATCATGTATTTAATGTATATCATGTATTTAATGTATATCATGTATTTAATGTATATCATGTATTTAATGTATATCATATTTAATGTATGTCATGTATTTAATGTTATCATGTATTTAATGTATATCATGTATATCATGTATTTAATGTATATCATGTATTTATATATCATGTATTTAATGTATTTATGTATTCATGTATTTAATGTATATCATGTATTTAATGTATATCATGTATTTAATGTATATCATGTATTTAATGTATTTAATGTATATCATGTATTTAATGTATATCATGTATATAATGTATTTAATGTATATCATGTATTTAATGTATATCATGTATTTAATGTATTTAATGTATATCATGTATATAATGTATATCAGTATTTAATGTATATCATGTATTTAATGTATTAATGTATTTAATGTATTTAATGTATATCATGTATTTAATGTATATCATGTATTTAATGTATTTAATGTATATCATGTATTTAATGTATATCATGTATTTAATGTATATAATGTATTTCATGTATATCATGTATTTAATGTATATCATGTATTTAATGTATATAATGTATTTAATGTATATCATGTATTTAATGTATATCATGTATTTAATGTATTTAATGTATATCATGTATTTAATGTATATCATGTATTTAATGTATATAATGTATTTAATGTATTTAATGTATATCATGTATTTAATGTATATCATGTATTTAATGTATATAATGTATTTATGTATTTAATGTATATCATGTATTTAATGTATTTAATGTATATAATGTATTTAATGTATATCATGTATTTAATGTATATCATGTATTTAATGTATTTAATGTATATCATGTATTTAATGTATATCATGTATTTAATGTATATCAAATATTTAATGTATTTAATGTATATAATGTATTTAATGTATTTATGTATTTAATGTATATCATGTATTTAATGTATATAATGTATTTAATGTATATCATGTATTTCATGTATCTAATGTATTTAATGTATATAATGTATTTATGTATTTAATGTATATCATGTATTTAATGTATATAATGTATTTAATGTATTTAATGTATTTAATGTATATCATGTATTTAACGTATATCATGTATTTATGTATTTAATGTATATCATGTATTTATGTATATAATGTATTTAATGTATTAATGTATATCATGTATTTAATGTATTTCATGTATATAATGTATTTAAGTATATCATGTATTTAATTATATAAATGTATTTAATGTATTTAATGTACTTCATGTATATCATGTATTTAATGTATTTCATGTATATAATGTATTTAATGTATATCATGTATTTCATGTATATAATGTATTTAATGTATATAATGTATTTAATGTATTTAATGTATATCATGTATTTAATGTATAAATGTATTTAATGTATTTAATGTATTTAATGTATATCATGTATTTAACGTATATCATGTATTTAATGTATTTAATGTATATCATGTATTTAATGTATATAATGTATTAATGTATTTAATGTATATCATGTATTTATGTATTTCATGTATATAATGTATTTAATGTATATCATGTATTTAATTTATATAATGTATTTAATGTATTTAATGTACTTCATGTATATCATGTATTTAATGTATTTAATGTATATAATCGTTAGTACCGAAGTCAGCGATCTTGAGCTCTCCTCTGAAGCTCAGCAGCAGGTTCTGAGGCTTCAGGTCTCTGTGGAGGATCTTCAGAGAGTGGAGGAAGAGGAGGCCTCTGAGGAGCTGGAGGAGTAGCAGCTGGAGAAACCACATATACATATATATACAGCCTTATACCTTAAATCCCTGACACCATCACCACACTTTAAAACCATCTTAAGAAATGTTAACCATCAACACGGTTTTACCACCTTAAATATCTAAAAAAACACTTTAAAATCCTCAATACCACCTTAAAACAATGGGCCCCGCCCCTCACTGTGTCAGCAGCCAATGAGAGGACAGAACAGAGATGTTATGATATGAGGAGTTAGTCCCGCCCCTCACTTTGCCAGCAGCCAATGAGAGGACAGCATTATTCTTATAATGAGGCGTTCACTGACCCGGACGTTGTGGGAGTTCAGACCTCCGGGGTGTTCGCTCAGGTACTGACCCAGATCTGTCTGCTGCAGGGGGGGAACACACAAACATAACAATAACAACAACAACAACAACAATAAATACATTATATATCATATGTCATTGAATCCTCACCATGTACTCAAAGACCAGCGTCAGCGTCTCTCTGGTGTGGATGATGTCATGAAGAACCACGATGTTAGCGTGTTTCAGAGCTTTGAGAAGAGACGCTGCACACACACACACACACACACACACACACAACACACAGAGAAACACACAGACACACACACACACAGACCACACACCACACAGACATACACACAGAAAACACACACACTCTCACACACAGAAACACACAGACACACACACACACAGTCCCACACACACACACACACACTCTCACACACACACACAACACAGGGACACACAGACATACACACAACTCTCAGACACACACACACACAGAAACACACAGACATACACACACACACAGAAAACACACACACTCTCACACACAGACACACACACACACGCACATACACACACACCACACACACACACACACAGACACACACACACACAGACATACACACAGAAAACACACACCACTCTCACACACAGACACACACACACACAGTCCCACACACACACTCTCACACACACACACACACACAGGGAACACAGGACATACACACACACACACAGAAAACAACACACTCTCAGACACACACACACACAGAAACACACAGACATACACACACACACAGAAACACACACACTCTCACACACAGACACACGCACATACAACACACACACAGGAAACACACAGAAATACACAACACACAGAAACACACACAGACACACACAGACACAGACACACACAGACACACACACACACACACGACATACACACAGACCACACACACACACTTCACACACAGACACAGACACACACACACAGACACACACACACAGACATACACACACACACAGATAAACACACACACTCTCACACACAGACACACACACTCACACACACACAGTCCCACACACACACTCTACACACACACACAGAGACACAAGACAGACAGACACACACAAATACACACACAGACACACACACAAACCATACAGACACCACACACAATACACACACACAAACACATACATACACACACAGACACACACACATACAGACACACACATACCACAGACAAACACACACACACAGTTTAAGGTGGAATTTACATACACTGTAAAAAAATAACAAGATGTGTGTGTGTCTGTGTTTCTGTGTGTGTGTGTGTCTGTCTGTTGTGTGTGTGTCTGTGTGTGTGTGTATGTGCGTGTGTCTGTGTGTGTGTGTCTGTGTGTTGTGTTGTATGTGTGTGTGTGTGTATGTGCGTGTGTGTGTGTGTGTCTGTGTGTTGTGTGTATGTCTGTGTGTGTGTGTGGTGTGTGTGTGTCTGTCTGTGTGTGTGTGTGTCTGTGTGTGTCTCTGTGTGTGTGTGTGTCTGTCTGTGTGTGTGTGTGTGTGTGTCTGTGTGTGTGTGTGTGTCTGTCTGTGTGTGTCTGTGTGTGTGTGTGTGTCTGTGTGTCTGTGTGTCTGTCTGTCTGTGTGTGTGTGTGTGTGTCTGTGTGTGTGTGTATGTCTGTGTGTGTCTGTTGTGTGTGTGTGTGTGTGTGTGGTGTGTGTGTGTGTGTGTCTGTGTGTGTGTGTGTCTGTGTGTGTGTGTGTGTGTGTGAGTGTCTGTGTGTGTGTGTGTGTCTGTGTTGTGTGTCTGTGTGTGTGTGTATATGTGTGTTAGTCGTGTGTGTGTGTCTGTGTGTGTGTGTGTGTGTGTCTGTGTGTGTGTGTCTGTGTGTGTCTGTGTGTGTGTATATGTGTGTGTGTGTGTGTGTGTGTCTGTGTGTTGTGTCTGT
>JAAKFY010000085.1:50845-90845 GCA_011823955.1 Dissostichus mawsoni
ACACTGTAAAAAGTTTAAGTGACACACTGTAAAAAGTTTAAGTGACACACTGTAAAAGTGACACACTGTAAAAAGTTTAGTAATCACCCACTGTAAAAGTGACACACTTTAAAAAGTTTAGAAATGACCCACTGTAAAAGTGACAGTGTAAAAAGTGACAGTGAAAGGTCAAAGGTCAGTGTGTTACAGAAGCGGTCAGACAGCACACTATAAGAAGTTAAAAGAAGCACGTGTAGAAAGTTGTACACTGTAAGAAGTGAAGCCGATGAGTTACCTCAGCGAGCGGCAGAGAGGAGCAACTGGTTTTAAAACTTCATCTTCATCTCCTCCTCTCCTCTTCTTTCCTCTCTTCTTCTTCCTCCTCTTCCTCACCGCAGCAGATCCTCACACAGCAGGACAGAAGACCCTCCATCTTCCTCTCCTCTCTCTCTCTCTATACCCTCCTCCTCTTCCTCCTCCTCCTCTTCCTCTCACATGACTCAGGTCTCATGACCGTCGTCTCAACAACAGCAGCTCCATTCACTCAAAATCCTTCAACAGATTTAAATATAAACCGCTAAAGACACGAGGAAATGAGTGAGTCCGTTTCTTAAATATATAAAAAGAATAATCATTTGGTCAATAAATCATAAAGTCTGCAGATAAAAGAAAAGAAGAGAAAATAAAACACTAAATTGGTTAATAAATAAATCTTTAAAGGTCCATTTCTACTGATCCCATTGTTGAGGTCTACTAGAATAGATCACATTGTTCAATGTTCCAAACTCACACTGGTTTCTCACAGCATCTCTGTATGCATGTGTATTCACTCTCTGTCCTACACGCCTTGTTGGAGCTCCTGCCCCCCCCTCCCTGTGAGCCCACTGTGCTCTGATTGGTCAGCTCGCCCACTCTGTTCGATGAGTCCACCACGTTACAGCGGAACATCAGTGATTATGTTTACCATGGCGTTTGTTAGCAACCAGGAAATGACACACAGTAATGACAAACAGAGGAGAAGCTGCGTGGGGTCTGGGTGCCGTGTTGGGGGGACGTTGGGGGGCTCGCTGCTCCGCCCGTGAGGCTCGAGGAGCGGACAGTGGGAGCTGGATCACTGGGGTCGTTTCTGGTCAGCGAGACAGCGAGACACAGCCCGAGCACACACCCGCAGCCTGGCTGTGAGTCTGTGTGTGTGTGTGTGTTTGTGTGTGTGCGTGTGTGTGTGTGCCCCGGCCGCATCTCGCCGCCTCAGGCTGAGAAATCCGCAGAGCTGCAGCTGAGAAAAGATTGAGTGTGTGAGGAGACGTTACGTCGCTGTACTCACTACACTATAAGAAGTAAACAATGTAAAAAGAGAAATGTCCAACGAGGCGTTCAGGGGCAGCATGGACAGGTCTTCTCTGTGTTAGAGCTTTACTCTCTACAGGGTGCACTTTGAGGGGTTGTGACTCTGCAGACCGGTTACATGCAGAAGCTTCATAACACAAGGGGACGGGTCAGAACCAGAGAAGCATGGGACCTTCAAGGAAAGCTAATAAAAACACGTAGAAGTAAATGATTAAAATACATTTGTAAATGTTTAACAGAGAACAAGAGGAGTCAGCGCTGAGGAGTTTATTATTCTGTTCAAACGTCACAACATTCACTTTAAATTAAATATTAACTCTATTCTCAGTATGTACACAGGTTCCTGTCAAGAGCGCTCAGAGTCCCAGCAGCACCTGAACACACCGTCCTGTCAGAGGAGCGCTCAGAGTCCCAGCAGCACCTGAACGCACCGTCCTGTCAGAGGAGCGCTCAGAGTCCCAGCAGCACCTGAACACACCGTCCTGTCAGAGGAGCGCTCAGAGTCCCAGCAGCACCTGAACGCACCGTCCTGTCAGAGGAGCGCTCAGAGT
This sequence comes from Dissostichus mawsoni, assembly GCA_011823955.1. Classification (NCBI taxonomy): domain Eukaryota; kingdom Metazoa; phylum Chordata; class Actinopteri; order Perciformes; family Nototheniidae; genus Dissostichus; species Dissostichus mawsoni. The sequence goes on from JAAKFY010000085.1 coordinate 52,723, forward strand.
CCCAGCAGCACCTGAACACACCGTCCTGTCAGAGGAGCGCTCAGAGTCCCAGCAGCACCTGAACACACCGTCCTGTCAGAGGAGCGCTCAGAGTCCCAGCAGCACCTGAACGCACCGTCCTGTCAGAGGAGCGCTCAGAGTCCCAGCAGCACCTGAACGCACCGTCCTGTCAGAGGAGCGCTCAGAGTCCCAGCAGCACCTGAACGCACCGTCCTGTCAGAGGAGCGCTCAGAGTCCCAGCAGCACCTGAACGCACCGTCCTGTCAGAGGAGCGCTCAGAGTCCCAGCAGCACCTGAACGCACCGTCCTGTCAGAGGAGCGCTCAGAGTCCCAGCAGCACCTGAACGTACCGTCCTGTCAGAAGAGCGCTCAGAGTCCCAGCAGCACCTGAACGCACCGTACTGTCAGAGGAGCGCTCAGAGTCCCAGCAGCACCTGAACGCACCGTACTTTCAGAATAAAACTGGAATCAGGCAGGATAAAAATAAAGGTGTTTATCTGAGGATGAGGAGGATGAAGAGGATGAAGAGGATGAGGAGGATGAAGAGGGGGTCAGGACTGAAGCAGCTCCAGTTTGCTTTCTGACGGAGCGGCGATAATCTCTCCGGACAAAAACAAATCCTGAAACACAAAAAGACTTTTATTACACGCTCTTATTTTGAAGGGTCAAAATGACTCATGCGTTTATTTTGTTATATTTCAGATGGGCACTAAAGAGGGAACAAATGATATAAAATGAATCTGCTAAATATCAGATAGTAATTATAACTTTTAAAATGTCTTTCTGTTTAAAATGTTCTCACTTTGAAATGTTTTAATACACTTTAAATAAAACCTGTTTTGATTTGAATATGAACTTCTTATAGTGTTGGTGGTGCGTTCACGGACCTGATCATAAACCACTTTGACTATCAGCGAGCAGCTCGGACAGGTCGCTGTCTCCTCTCCGTTCTCCAGATCCTCCTGAACAACAAACAACAACAACAACACAACAACAACAACAAATCAATACATCATAATTAGGTGTGTCTTGAGAAAGAAATGTTTAAATCTAACAACAGGGAAAATGTAAGAAAATAAATAAATTCAGACACACTTATTAAACGTATATAAAGAAATGATCACATAACACAGAAATATAAATAAAATGATTTCAGGGTAGGAGAGCAAAAAGGAGATTGTAAAAATCTGTAGAAAACAAAATGTAAATCAAATAAAGCTTGGAACAGTTTTCGGTCCTCCACCAAAGAAGAAGAGTCAGCAGTTAGCTCAGTTAGCTCAGTTTAGCTCAGTCCCTACCTTAGAGATACAGAATCTGTCTCCGCAGGGACACGGGAAGTAATACATCTCCGTCTCTCCGTCAAACTCAAAGTCCTCGATCTCCACCTCGTCGTGAAACACGACATCTTTCAGAGAGCCGGAAACAACCATGGAAGTAACGGAGGAACAGAAACATGTGAGAGAGCTTCAGCTCAACGTGAGTGGCGTGGGAGCGTGATGACGTCAGGACGTACGAGACGTCATCACGTTACTGTCGACTCCGGGAGTGACGCATCACACGTGTTCCCTAACTTTGATTTAAACATGTTTATTTTATTCTGGATTATATTTTAAAAAGATAAAACACCTGCCTTTGGGTTTTATTTAGATTGTTTATAATGTGGTTAGCGTGGGGCGGAGCAGCACCAGGCCCGCTTCTACGGTGCATAAGGGTGCATTGCGCCCTCATCAAAAAGTTAAAGTGAAAAGTATTACATTATAATAACAATAATAATAACAACAACAACAACAACAACAACAACAATTAAAACTGCGGTCACAGATGTGCGCAGTGATGAGCGGGCCCTGGCGTCCGTGCGCCTGTCGGGGAGGGCGGCCGGTCGTCCCGGCGTCAAGCAGACGCGCGCGACTCCTCCGAAATGAGCCGTTTGTCATTACTCTCATTTGGCGTCCCAGGCTCCCAGGTCCTCCGGCAGCGACCCGGAAACGGATGTCGGCGCGCCGTCTGGAAGGAAAACTAATTTCTCTAAAGGCTCGTCGAGGATGGATTATCGAGGAGGCTGTCTGGAGGAGCCGTAACCGAGGATACACTGATTTAGAGGAGAGAGGAGAGAGGAGAGAGGAGAGAGGAGAGTCTCTGGAGGAGCTATAACCGAGGGTACACTGATTTAGAGGAGAGAGGAGAGAGGAGAGAGGAGAGAGGAGAGAGGAGAGTCTCTGGAGAGCCGTAACCGAGGATACACTGATTTAGAGGAGAGAGGAGACAGGAGAGAGGAGACAGAGAGAGGAACAGGAGAGAGGAGAGAGGAGAGAGGAGAGTCTCTGGAGGAGCTATAACCGAGGATACACTGATTTAGAGGAGAGAGGAGGAGAGGAGAGAGGAGACAGGAGAGAGAGAGAGGAGAGAGGAGAGAGGAGAGAGGAGAGTCTCTGGAGGAGCTATAACCGAGGATACACTGATTTAGAGGAGAGAGGAGACAGGAGAGAGGAGAGAGGAGAGAGGAGAGAGCAGTGTCTCTGGAGGAGCTATAACCGAGGGTACACTGATGTATCCTCCGGAGTGGATTTCAGCCAACAGTGATGTTTTAAAGAGGCGTGACGCATGGCTGGACTTATGTCAAGGAAGCAAAGCTCTGCAAACTGTTCCCGTTGTGATTATAAGTTATTTAAGAGGATCAAATGTGCATCAGACTTTCTGCCCTTTACCGTTTGTTTACTCACTAATCACATCTCGCCTGGATGTTAGGCTATTCTTTTAATCCAGCTGCTTTCATTCAGACGCGATGTTTACAGTGAGAACAGCAATAACATATGTAACAGGCCTACATTGCACACTTTGTATGCTTGAGTAGATATCTACAAGTAAAGAGTAGATATTATTCATGAAACCATATAGTGTTCACATAATAAAATATACAAGGGCTGTAGCCTGATATACATGATATGCTTTAGGAGCTGTGTGTGTGTGTGTGTGTGTGTGTGTGTGTGTGTGTGTGTGTGTGTGTGTGTGTGTGTGTGGTGTGTGTGTGTGTGTGTGTGTGTGTGTGGTGTGTGTGTGTGTGTGTGTGTGTGTGTGTGTGTGTGTGTGTTAGGGCTAACCCTAACCAGTTATGAGCTTTTCTTTGTAAGCCCCGACTTTTTGCAAACAGGTTTAGATTAATGACGGCCGTAGTCATCGACTGAACGTGCTCATGTTCGACGGTAATGTCTCTGACTCTCCATCGATGCTTTTTACTAAGTGTGGCGTTGGAAAAACTGAAAATTGAAATTTAAGGTAATATTTCACTGTTTTGAACATTATGCTAATTTAAATAAATAAAAGTAGGCGGAGCTTAAGGGTTCCTGGAGATAATATGTAGAGCAGGTCCACCCGGATATGTGTGCAAGAAAAACGTTTCACTTAAAATAATACATTAAAACCTATGTCATAAAAACTGGTGCAAATCCTCATCAACAACAGAACAAACATATCATCAGAGCACCAGCGCTGTTTAAAAAGCGTCCAAGTCTCCAATGTGCTTCTAAACCGATGCTCCAGCCAGAGTCTGGCTCTGATGTCACACAGCCAGATCGCTTCTGCCTCTTCCCCTTTCTTATTTTCAACCCTGTTTCTCCTGCTTGCTTAAAGAAATGGCCATTTTTGCTTCGCCAGAGCGGTAATTCAGGAGCTGCACTTTTCTTTATTTGTCTTTTTATATGGAGCCCCCATGATAAAAACACTCTCGGTAAAAGCTATACTAAAAAGACTAAAAACCAATGTCAAAAGAGAGAAGAAACCGTGAGTCTCTTGCACTCTGTAAAAACATGGAAGACAGTCTCTCTAAAACCACAAAATGGACACTTGTTAAAAACAGCAGGATTAATAATGGAGATAAAAGAATTACAGGCGATGGCACCGTGTCAAAGGTCGGCAGTACGTTTTTTAATGGGAGGTTTGTATAAAACCCTCCACTGTGGGCCTGGTCCGCTCCCTGCACCCAGTCTGGTGCTCCACACAGTGGAGGTTTGTATAAAACCCTCCACTGTGGGCCTGGTCCGCTCCCTGCACCCAGTCTGGTGCTCCACACAGTGGAGGTTTGTATAAAACCCTCCACTGTGGGCCTGGTCCGCTTCCTGCACCCGGTCTGGTGCTCCACACACTGGAGGCCCTTCAGCACATTTCTGTTGGTCGTCTTTACAATGTTCATGTAAATTGTTTTTTTGTCAGCTAGTCATTCCCTCTTTGTTTGCGACCCCGAGCAGGGGCCGGCCAGCTCTCCGAGCCCTGGGCTCAGGTAGATCTCCGGGAAAGGGTCTGCTGGGTCCGGCTTGGCTCTTCCCTGTCCGAAGCTCCTTAACAGTCTTTGTCACAGGGCAGAGGATCTGGCTCCAGAGTTGTAGGATCCTCTCGGCCACCCGGACAGAGTGCAGACCCAGCAGAGAGCCCAGGGCCCGGGCATCGCTCAGCTCCGGCCCCACTGCATCCACCAACTGCTGAAGGCACAGGGTCTTGGATCGGCACAGCGCCACCGTCAGGCCGGGTGTTTCGCTGCTGCGACGTCCAACCTGGCTTTGTGAATCAGAGGCTCTTTCAACAACCAGTACAGAGAGTCAGTCTTTGGACACCTTTTATGGTTAAAAAGGGCCCAAGATTTAAAAACACCCTGATAAAAAGGAGGCAACCCATTTAATTTTAAAAAGTTTAAATCAGTTAAAAACAGAGCAGCATCCAGCCCCAGGTTACTCACGCGTCGGAGAATGCAGCTGCTCACATCTCTCCACACCAAATCAGCCGGGCCGGTCAGATACCTCTGTAAAAACTGTATCCTAAAAGTGGCTGTTCGGCTGGCCAGGTGGATAAGGCCCTGTCCCCCCTCCTCTCTAGATAAAAACAGCACCCCCTGTGGCACCCAGTGTAGGCCCTCCCAAAAAAAATCCACCAATCTTTTTTGTATCTGGGCTAGTAAGCCTGAGGGAGGGTCCACACAGGTAAGGCGGTGCCACAGTTGGGATGCCACAAGGTTGTTTAAAACCAACACTCTACCTTTAAAAGACATCTGAGGGAGCAGCCACTTCCACTTGGAGAGCTTTCCCTCTATCTTCCCTATGACGTCCTCCCAGTTCTTCAGGACTATATTTGTATTCCCTAAGAACACCCCCAGGTACTTTATTCCATCTTTTTTCCAGACCATGTTCTGGGGAAGAACTGGGAGACCGCCACTCCACTCACCGACAGCGAGGGCCTCACTTTTCCTCCAATTCACCCTCGCTGCCGATGCTGAACTAAACTCCCTCACGATGTCAACTAAAATGTCTATATCTTTTGGTCTCTAATAAAAACAATGATATCATCTGCATACGCTGATAAAACCATGTTTCCATTAAAACCAGGTAAAAACAGCCCTTGCAGTTTGGAGCGTATTTTGTTGAGGAGGGGTTCCAGGGAGAGTGCATAGAGCATGCCAGACAGAGCACAGCCCTGCCGGACCCCTCTACACACTCTAAAAGGAGCACACAACCCACCGTTGAACTTCAGCACACTCTCAATCTTATTGTACAACACCTTGATCTTGGCTATGAAACCAGCGCTGAACCCAAACTTCTCCATTACTTTCCAGAGGAAGCTGTGCTCAACGCGGTCGAAAGCCTTTTCCTGATCTAGAGAAATCAGACCAGTATTAATGCCCAATGAGCTGGAGACCTCCAAAACATCTCGAATTAGGTGGACATTGTCCACCATGGACCTGCCGGGCACACAGTAGGTCTGGTCCCGGTGGATGACCTGCTCCACAGCCCTCCCCAGCCTGGTGGCCAAAGCCTTGGACAGAAGTTTGTAATCCACACACAGCAGAGACACAGGGCGCCAGTTTTTGATGTCCTGCAGGTTTCCTTTTTTTGGTAACAGCGTGATCACCGCTCTCCTGCAGGACATCGGCATAGAGCCAGAGGCCAGACTTTCATTAAAAACGTCTAAAAGGTCATGTGACAAGACGTCCCAGTAGGCTTCGTAAAACTCTACGGAGAGGCCATCGATACCAGGAGCCCGCCGTCCCTGCATGCCTTGCAGGGCGGTCTGCAGCTCCTGGATCGTTAACGGCCCTTCGAGCTGTGAGTTGGTCTCCTCGGAGACCTGAGGTAGTTCGGCACAGAACCCCTCGGACAGAGTTTCCCCCTCCTCATACTCGCTTGTGTAGAGGGTGGAATAAAAACTCACAGCTCGCCTCCTGATCTGGCTTGGCTCTGTTATTTCCTGCCCTGTGTCTGACAGCAGTGAGTGGATCACTCGCCTCTGCCCATTCTTTTTTTCCAGGCCGAAGAAGAAACTAGTGGGAGCATCCATCTCATTGGTGTTGAGAAACCGGGACCTGACCAGTGCACCCTGAACTTTAACGTCCAGCAGGTTGGCTAAAGCCATTTTTTTCTCTTTGAGGATTTCAATATATCCTCGATCTCCTGTGGTCTCACTTATTGTTTCTAGTTCCACTATATCACTCTCCAGGTCTTTCATAGATCTAATGATGTCTTGTGTGACATTGAGGGTGTGCTGTTGGCAGAGCAATCTTATCTCAGTCTTACCATGGTCCCACCACTGCCTAAGACTGCTAAAATCTCCCTTCCTCTGCCTAAAAACACTCCAGAAATAAACAAGGGCCTCTTTAAAATGTTTATCAAATGTTAAAACCGAGTTAAAATGCCAATATGCACTTCTGGGTAAAACATTTCTAATAAAAACATTACATAAAAGCAAAGAGTGATCCGTAAAACCAGCAGGTGATATGCTGCACATTTTAAAAGTGTTAAAATGATGCTTAAAACAATAAAAACGATCTAATCTAGCTGATGAAAATTCTCTCTGATGTGGGACCAGGTGTACTGCCTGTTGTCTGCGTGCATCCTTCTCCATACATCCACCAGGCCGTGGGAGTGGACCAGCTGCCTCAGAGCATGCTGGGACGCTGGATGCGGCTCTGCATGGTTGCGATCTAAAGATGCATTTTCTGTACAATTAAAATCCCCACCCAAGAATAAAAAATCCTCCGTGGCACAACCGTTTAAAACATCACTAACTTTGAGTAAAAACAGCTTCCTCTCTGTACCGTTTGTTGGAGCATACACATTTATAAAAACAACTGTAAAAAGGTCAAACCGTGCTTTTATTAAAAGCAACCTCCCCTTGATAAAATGCTCGACCTCCAGTGAGACAGGATTAAAAGACTTGGAGAGGAGGAAGCCCACCCCCCCACTCAGAGAGGTGTTGTGGCTTAAAATGACTTCCCCCTCCCAGTCCGTCTCATTAAAAACATCGCTGTGCGTCTCTTGTAAAAAGAGGACATCGACATGTTTGATTTTTGCACTCTGATAAATAAGTGCCCTCTTTCTTTCCTCTCTGGCTCCATTTAAACTTCCCACTCTAAAAGTATCCATTGCGAGTGAGATATTAAAAGCAAAACTAAAAACAAATAAATTAAACACACACATTGAGGTTTTTAAAATCACCGCTGCCCATTTGCTTCCTTACTTTAGTTACAATTCTTTTTAATCTATAAACTTCCAGCTCATCCAAGACAGACTGCTCTTTCCTGTTCATGTGGAGTCTTGCTGAGGCACAAAAAACGGCCAAATCTGGGAAATATTCTTCTATTATTACGTTATGTTGGTTTTTTGTCTGCACCAGGTAATTTTTTATCATTTCAGCTGAGTACATTTTTTTTTGTTGACTACTGCTCAAAAAACCTGGCACATCGCTGCTGTCAGACACACAATCATCCCAACTATCATCCGCCTGTCCTTGCTCTCTTCCTTCCTTTCCCTCACTCCCTACTTTACTGCTTTTTGCAACGGTTGATGTATCTTTTTTATTTCTCCTGCGTTTAATAGCAGTCTTTTTTTATTTATCATTTCTGCTGCCACCTCCTCTTCCTCCATCTCAGCAACCTCCACCCGCTCACCCCATGTTTTTTGTGGCGGCCCCGGCGCGGCGGCGGGCGGCCCCGGCGCAGCGGCGGGTGGTCCCGGCGCGGCGGCGGGTGGTCCCGGCGCGGCGGCGGTGGTCCCGGCGCGGCGGCGGGCGGCCCTGCCGCTGGCGCGTTGGACGGTCCAGCCTGCGCGTCATCCGGACCAGACGGAGCCGGATCCCCGCGCCTCGGACAGGCATTCACGGTGTGCCCCTCCTCCCCGCAACCAAGCACTTCATAACTGATGATGTTGCAAAATTCACATAGTCATAATCATCTACTTTAACGTAAAAACGGAGGTTAAGCTCCGCATTCCGATTGTTCAGTATCATATAAACGTGTCTGCGGTGAGACACTACGTGTTTCAGTAACTGAGACTTACATCCAGACAGCATCTTTTTCACTGGAGAAACAAGTTTCCCGTGTCTGGACAGTTCTCTACTGAGGAACTCATCAGTTATGAAGGGAGGGACATTGGAAAGTACAACTTTGGTTGCAGGCAGCATCAGCGGCTGTTCTTGTACAAACATTTCTCTCACCGTGATGCCTGTCTCGATGACGCGGTTCACCTTCTCCACCTGATCCAGAAAGATCACCACCGCGCTGTTCATCCGCACCAAGGACTTAATGCTGCTGTGCCCGACCTTCTCTCCCACAGCCAGCCCGATCTCCTCCACAGTGCATGGGAAGCCGGCTGAGATTTAATGCCGTGCTTCCGCGTGAGTTTGGCAAACTCCCCATTTACCACGGCGTCAGACGCCGGCCGGAGAAACCCACAAACACCACCAAAAAGCACGAAAAGTAAAGCAAATCAAACTACCACCGATAAACTATATTAACTTAACACCCATTACACAAAAATAAACGGAAAATAAACGCAAAAGTCTCGCTCTTCTCTTTCTCTCACACTCCAAAATCTCCCAGCATGCACAAGGAAGAAGAAGAAGAAGAAGAAGAAGAAGAAGAAGAAGAAGAATAGTTGAAATAAAATAAATAACATTGTCTGCTGCATTTATTTGGTCAATTTAAACGGTAAGTAACGTTATTATGTCAGGTGCGCGTGACCTGTGCCGCTGCGCGTTCGTCATCTGCAAGGTGCTTTCACAGCAGTCAATGATGGACATCAGAAAATGGTTAAAACAACCAGCCCTTATGGCCAGCAGTAACACTGCGTCTACTGCAGGTAATCACAGTTCAGATCATGGGGACATTACGTTACCCGCGGCCACTGTCGTGGACACTAACGTCCTCCCGCCCGACTCGCCGGCTTTGCCCGCCTCGCCCACGGAGCGGAGCAGCCGCAGCCGTCTTCGTTGCCCCAAACACCGCCACCCCTCGGCGGCCCGCAAGTCCCAGAGGACCTCGGCAAAACAGAGCCTGCCCAAGTATATTTAAAAAAGTACCCAACTCGCCCGTAGAGTGGCGTAAGGTGCTCATTATGCCTGTAGACATTTCGGTCTTAAAAGGGGAGTGATTTGTAAAATATCCATAAAGAAAAAGTTAATCTGTTTCCAGTTCTGCTTCATCTGGGTGAGATGATTCCATAGATCTCTCCATGTTGCTCTCAAAGTGCACCAGATTGATGCTTTTAACTTCAAGATTTAAAACAAAATCTTCCCGGGGGAGCATGCCCCCGGACCCCCCTAGAGGAGGTGATGACCCCCCTAGAGGAGGTGATGACCCCCCTAGAGGAGGTGAGGACCCTCCTATAGGAGGTGAGGCTCCCCCTAGAGGAGGTGAGGACCCTCCTATAGAAGGTGAGGACCCTCCTATAGGAGGTGAGGACCCCCTAGAGGAGGTGAGGACCCTCCTATAGAAGGTGAGGACCCCCCTAGAGGAGGTGAGGACCCTCCTATAGGAGGTGAGGACTCCCCTAGAGGAGGTGAGGACCCTCCTAGAGGAGGTGAGACCCCCCTAGAGGAGGTGAGGACCCTCCTATAGAAGGTGAGGACCCCCTAGAGGAGGTGAGGACCCTCCTATAGGAGGTGAGGACCCCCCTAGAGGGTGTTAGGTCCACCCCACTTATAAAAATAGCACTTTACCCCTGCACCCTCTCTAATCTCAGATGCACCCCGAGTCATTTTGTTCTGGAACCGGGCCTGAGCACCACGTCACCACTGAGGGACCCCCAGTCTACGCCAGGGCCCGGCAGTTGAACCCTTCCAAACTCGCAGTAGCGAAGGCGGAGTTCTCGACCATGGAACGCCTGGGTATCATCCGCCGGTCTGACAGTCCTTGGGCGTCTCCTCTGCACATCGTCTCCAAGCCTAATGGCGGTTGGCGCCCTTGTGGGGACTACCGCCGCCTCAACGACGCCACGATACCCGACCGCTACCCGGTGCCGCACATTCAGGACTTTTCGGCGCACCTGGCGGGTAGGCTGGTGTTTTCTAAGGTGGACCTGGTGTGTGGATACCACCAGGCGCCCATGCCAGAGTTCCCATTAGCCGGTAATTATCGGACTATGACCGGTAAATATGCTGAAGACCGGCAAATCTAAATCTCTCCGGTCAAAATGTCCGGTCAAAATCATTTCCCCTTAGCGCAATACCGCATCGGTTGCGCCACTTATGTGACAGACAAGAATAGTCAATTCTAATGTCTAATGCTGCGTTCACACCTGACGCGATGCGAATATTCGCTTCGCTCTAATCGCTCGAGTTTCACCGCGGCTGTCAGCTGTGTTTACTCGCATCCTTCAAACAAGACGCGCTGGCTCGGGGGCTACAACTACAACAAAATGAACATATTTGACCGTGATTTAATTGTAATACACGTTTCTAAATGATGCCGAAGTAACTACATACTGATACCGGTTAGTAAAAACCATGAATTAAAAAAAAAACCTTTTCCCTCAACCTATCCTAAGGGAGTGCATGTACGTAGACACGTTGTGCCTCTCCACCTCTGTTCCTTACTTCTTACTTGCTACCCCTTATCCCTCACCCTATCCTAAGGGAGTGCATGTACGTAGACACGTTAGTTTAGCTGCTATAGGCTTGGACTGTCGGGGGACACCTTACTTCTTCCTTCTGTCTGTCTGTACTCTCATGTTCCCAATAACCCAGCTTCCCCTAAATTTCTTTTTGGTGTCTATATCTACGCCGGATCCTGAGTCGAGGCTGATCCTGTTGCTGCGGTCCTGAGTCCTGGATCCTGAGTCCTGCATCCTGGATCCTCTATCCTGAGTTCTGGATTTGAGTCCTGGACTTCGAGTCGTGGCTGAACCTGTCTCTGTGGTCCTGCCTGACTCATCATACTACTTCCCTGATGGCTCCCACAGGATTGTTGACTTCCTCGTGGATTCATCTTCTTATCATAGACACATGCATTTCCAAACATTTGGTCTACCTACGCTGTAAATGTATTATCTCTTCAATTTACACACGGCATCTATTGCAGTCTGTCCGTCCTGGGAGAGGGATCCCTCCTCTGTTGCTCTCCCTGAGGTTTCTCCCATGTTCCCTTTAAACTGGGGGTTTCTCTCTGGAAGTCTTTCCTTGTACGATGTGAGGGTCTCAGGACAGAGGGGGTCGTATTGTCTACTGATATTCTGTACAAACTGTGAAGTCCACTGAGACAAATGTAACATTTGTGATATTGGGCTATATAAATAAACATTGATTGATTGATTGATGAATTAATGCTTTGACAAGTCTGCAGACAGACGGCAGGCGAAAAACCTTTTAAAATGCTTGTTTTCTGAAGATCGATCGATCAGGCTAAGCTAACGCAGTATATGCTCCGACCGTCCACACTCACAACAACGGCCTACAGACATAAATAAACCAGCGACTGTATTCTCCATGACACAGACAGGCTGTGGTTTGGACTTGTTTCACTTCTGTCCAGTTTCTGAACAGATATGAGGAGCTGTGAGCTCTGAGGGCTAACAGCTAACGGCTGATGTTTTCTGGTTGAACGTCAGTGACGGCAGGCTGAGATCCTCACCGCTGATTGGCTACCGCGAGATCGCATCACGCAAATATGACGCTCGAGTTGAAAAAAATTGAACTTGAGCGTTTATCGCGGCCCCCTTCAATCGCGCCGCGGAATTCGCGTCCACCACTTCATGCTCGCCGTCGGAGCAAATTCGGTCTTGTCCGGTCTCTGCATTGACTTTACATGTAATCGCGCCGCCCCCAAACATCGCATCGCGTCCGGTGTGAACGCAGCATAACACTTAATGGTGAGTTAAACTACCTCCTTCTGGACAGAGTTAACATGAAAATTCTGCCCGTATGTGTTCAAATGTCCTCTCAATTGCATTGAGACGTCCACTTCATATACACATTTTGGCCAAATCTCCAGCCAATGGCAGGAGCGTCGTGAAAGTGACACAAAATGCAATATTTACATTTTCCAGTAGGGGCGCTCTAAGACCGTGTAATATCTTTGCTGCACTTGGGGGAAAAAAAAGAAAAAGTGTATTTATGATGAAACGCGCTTTAAACGGTAAACAGTATGCCTGACCCCCAAACTTTGTGGGTGTGCTACAGCGGGTACCACCTGTCCCTATACCAAGTTTGTAATCCCTGCGACGTTTATAAATATTTGACATTGTCCAAATGTCTCAATTTTCACACCAATATGGTGGCCTATATATCACCGTTCAAATATCAGCTCCAAATGTCAATGCATTGTGGAAATATGTTCGTGTCCATTTAAAGGAACCTATTTTGCATTGAAACGGTCCCTGCAATGTACAACATTGCAGGGACCGTTTCAATGTTAAATAAGTTCCTTCAATTGGACACGAGGGTCCAAAAGGGTCCGGGGCTTCATTTCCCCTACTCCGTCAAAAATATTCATCCATACATTTTGGACTACCGTCTGCACGAAAAAAAACGGCTGTCTGCAAACACGGAGGTGAAGTGTCCGCTCACCATGCACATTGGGTCGGCCTTATTTTGTGCCTCAAGACCCCCCCAGCCTGGTTCTCACAAAAGTTGAATGACAAAAGTGCCTCTGGAGGAATGTAAGGGGAGTTGACAGGGGACCCTACCCGCATTATGAGGCACTATTTTCGGATACTTTTTTCATTTTCACCCTTTTGGCCCGGATCGATTTATTTTCTTTTTTCTTCAGTTTTGGGCCGTTTAACCTGGTTCCTTCTACCTGGGGCACTGCCCAGTCCCGGGTGTCCCCACTGAAGGGGTGGTGGTGCCAATAAGAAGCCCGAAGTTGGATGCTTAGGGCAGGCGGGCGGGCAGCATTAAGGTTCCCAGGGGCAGCTAAAGTGCCACTTTCCATCAGCACCGGGGAGGCGCTCTCCTTGGTGCTGAACCCTGTGAGGAGTGGATAAGTGTTGGCGGAGGAGGTGTAAGGCAGAGGAGGGTGAAAGAAAGTTAAAGTGTGTGAACCTCCAGCCCAGAAGGGGTGGTGGTGCCAATAAGGAGGCCGAATTTGGATGCTGAGGGGCGGGCAGTAAAGCACCACAAAATCCACGCCCCTTTTAGATTACCAGGGGCATGAGGTTCTGGCGGGTGTGAATATCTGGGTTTAGTCCGTGGGGGAGTGCTTAAGAGCGGGTACCCGGGCACTCACGGTGTGCAAGGTTATGGAAGTGCACATGTTAGGGACACATGCTGAAGGTCTTTAGTCCGTCCTTTGGGGGTCTTGGAGCCGCCAAAGACAGGTGCATTTCCCGGTCTCTTTCCTGGAGGATGTAAATAACCTAAGTGCACATGTTAGGGAGACATGCTGGAGGTCTTTAGTCCGTCCTCCAGGGTCGTCATCGGGGCCGTCCAGTTGGGCCTCGACTATACCCGCATGGCAGCGGACCACGTCACGGACGCCGGCGTCCAGGCCGTGGATGTGGTTTTCGGCGACGCAGGCGTTACTCTCCTGTGTGACGTCTCCACGGGCCAGCCGCATCCAGTCGTTCCCACCAGCTAGAGGCGCTCCGTGTTCGAGGCGGTGCACAACCTGTCGCACCCCGGCGGGAAGCCTTCGGTGAAGATGGTGGCCGCGAAGTTTGTCTGGCGGGGGCTCAAAAAGGACGTGAGGGCTTGGGCCGGCACATGCGTAGCTTGCCAGCGTGCTAAGGTGCACCGCCACACGAAGGCCCCCCTGGAGCAATTCCTAGTGCCTGAGAGGGGGTTTGACCATGTCAACATCGATCTGGTTGGTCCATTACCCTCCTCCCAGGGTATTACCTACCTCCTAATTATGGTGGACAGGATGACCCGTTGGCCGGAGGCGGTCCCACTCACGTCGCCAGCGGCGGCTGACATAGCCCGGGCCTTCATTGCGACATGGGTGTGTCATTCAGCACCCCTTCAGACATTTCCTCAGACCGTGGTTCCCAGTTCACGTCCGAGCTCTGGAACGCCGTGGCCGGGGGTTTGGGGGTTAAGCTCCACCGGACAACCGCTTATCACCCTCAGGCCAACGGCCTCTGCAAGCGTTTCCGTCACTCCATGAAGGCGGCCCTCAGGGCTATGCTGGGCCTGAGGACCGCGCCTAAGGAGGATCTGCAGTGCTCCACGGCTGAGATGGTCTACGGTCAGCCGCTGAGGGTTCCAGGGGATTTCCTCCCCAACCCATCGGGCCCCTGGTCGGCGACGGCCCCGCGAGTTTTCCTGCAGGACGCCGCTAAGGCTTTTGCTCCGATCCCGACTGCTCAGCACGGCACTCGGGTGTCCCGGGTTCCCGTGGAGCTTCGCTCGGCGGAGCACGTGTTCATCCGGCACGACGCTCACGGAGGCCCCCTGCAGCCCCCTTAGACGGGCCTTTCCGGGACTTGGAACATGGGGGCAAGCATTTAGTGGTCGACCTGGGTGGCAAGGCCGAGCACATCTCGGTGGACCGGGTGAAGGCTGCTCACCTGGACTTGGACCAGCCGGTGGTGCTGGCACGGCCTCCGCGACGGTCTTGACCCCTGTCACCGAATTGGGGCCTGCGGTTCCGGTCCCACCTCTCCCAGCGGCCGCCCCTGCGGAGGTCGCCTCCCCGGCTCCCGTTCTCCGGAGTCTGTCGTTCCTCCCCGCCACACAGACTTTGTGTATGGGTGAATTCTGGGGGGGCTTGTGTGGTGGAACATTATGGGACATAATTCACCATTGTATATAGTGTGTGTTGCACCACGGACCTGTTAGAGAGGGTACCTGTTTGTTGTGTTCATTCCAGCTTGACAGCAACACACACACACACCACACACACACACACACACACACACCACACACACACACACACACACACACACACACACACACCACACACACACACACACACACACCCACACACACACACACACACACACACACACACACACACACACACACACACACACACACACACACACACACACACACACACACACACACACACACACACACACACACACACACACACACACACACACACACGTTTTAATGAGTTTAATATGTTCAAACCCAGAATCCTCATCCCCTCACATACTGTTTATATATATCTGGTATATAGTGTTACATGGAATATTGCACAGTGCTGACACCCCTCCAAAATAAAAGCACCTGGCCTGCAGAAGAAGTGGAGCATTCAGACAAAAAGTTATTGCATGAACACGTTATGAACACCTTATTAACACGTTATTATATTCATACTGTAGAGTCTGATCAACACACCTGTGCCCAAACATTACATTTTAAATTAAACATGAAAACAATATTTTCCTTTAGATATTTAATCTGAAAAACGTAATTAATAATTCAATGTTTTTCTGTATTTGTTATTATATTCGATTAAATGATGTATTTGATATCAAGCGATATGTGTTTCTGTAAACAGAGAATATTAAACTCCAGGTGTTCGGGCACAGGTGTGTTGCCCTTCAAAATAAAGGTCAAAGGATATAATATTGATTGTTCAGCTTATTTTCACAGGAAACCCTCCGTCACCTGCACCCCGCCAAAATAAAATGATAAGAGGAGGTCCAGATCTACGGTGGCCTGCAGGGTCAATCCAGCACGAGGGGATTCTTCACATTTTGCAGATTTTCCTTCCGGTCCTCAAACGTCTCTCAGAATAAAAGTTTCTCCGTCATAAAATAAAATAAATCTCTTCAACTCTCAGAGCCGGGCTTTTATTTTGAAGTTCCAGCGTGTCTTTAAATCCCGAACTCCAAACGAAAATATTTCCAAAATGTCTGATCCTCCATTTTCCATCTGGTCCTCGAACGCCTCACAGAAAATATATTCCTCCTCTGCTCGTCTAGGGTCTCTAGAGCTTTTATTTTGAAAATCCAGCATTTCTGCTACTTCATCCCTTCTTCTTCCACAGCTGCAAAACATCCACCCCACCCCCCCACCGTGAAAACACAGGAAACCAGAGCGTCTCCACCCAGAGACACACACCCTTTCAAAATAAAGTTAGAATAGTGTGAAGGAAACAGGAAGTGCTGAAAGAGGATGTTTGTTTTAAACACCTGGAAGACAGGTGGGCGGAGTTTACCGTCGATTATCACAGCTGTTCAAGAGATGGTCCGATTCAGGTGAAATGCCAGGTGATGGGGGGGTCCTCTCTCTTTAGGGGGGGGTCACTGCTGGTTAATGGGGGGCGGGGGGGGTCACTGCTGGTTGATGGGGGTGGGGGGGGTCACTGCTGGTTGATGAGGGGGGGTCACTGCTGGTTGATGGGGGCGGGGGGGTCACTGCTGGTTGATGGGGGCGGGGGGGGTCACTGCTGGTTGAGCAGGGCGCTGCGATTGGCCTTCATCTTGTCGACGCGTTTGAGGAGGTGGGAATTATTAACCTCCAGCTCGTCCACTCGGTCCAGAGCGCAGCGCAGCTACACAGAGAAAATACATTCATTCACACATGAGTCAATAAATACTAATAAATAAACAAGTAAATAAATAAATACAGACGGACGTTTAGAAATATTTATATAAAGATAAAGATAATAGAGATAATAGTTAATGAAGATAATAAATAAAGATATTAATGATAATAAATAATACAGATTGTGACTACCCGATCTGCATCCCATCCCTGCAGATCGGGATGGGATGCAGATCTGGCAGGGATGCAGATCGGGTAGGGATGCAGATCGGGTAGGGATGCAGATCTGGCAGGGATGCAGATCGGGCAGGGATGCAGATCGGGTAGGGATGCAGATCGGGTAGGGATGCAGATCTGGCAGGGATGCAGATCGGGTAGGGATGCAGATCGGGTAGGGATGCAGATCGGGTAGGGATGCAGATCTGGCAGGGATGCAGATCGGGTAGGGATGCAGATCGGGTAGGGATGCAGATCGGGTAGGGATGCAGATCTGGCAGGGATGCAGATCGGGTAGGGATGCAGATCAGGCAGGGATGCAGATCGGGTAGGGATGCAGATCTGGCAGGGATGCAGATCGGGCAGGGATGCAGATCGGGCAGGCAGGGATGCAGATCGGGTAGGGATGCAGATCAGGCAGGGATGCAGATCGGGTAGGGATGCAGATCTGGCAGGGATGCAGATCGGGCAGGGATGCAGATCGGGTAGGGATGCAGATCGAGTAGGGATGCAGATCGGGAGGGATGCAGATCGGGAGGGATGCAGATCGGGCAGGGATGCAGATCGGGTAGGGATGCAGATCGGGTAGGGATGCAGATCGGGTAGGGATGCAGATCGGGTAGGGATGCAGATCGTGTAGGGATGCAGATCTGGCAGGGATGCAGATCGGGTAGGGATGCAGACGGGTAGGGATGCAGATCGGGTAGGGATGCAGATCTGGCAGGGATGCAGATCTGGCAGGGATGCAGATCGGGTAGGGATGCAGATCTGGCAGGGATGCAGATCGGGTAGGGATGCAGATCGGGCTAGGGATGCAGATCGGGCAGGGATGCAGATCGGGTAGGGATGCAGATTGAGTAGGGATGCAGATCGGGTAGGGATGCAGATCGGGATGGGATGCAGATTGACTAGGGATGCAGATCGGGTAGGGATGCAGATCTGGCAGGGATGCAGATCTGGGGGATGCAGATCGGGTAGGGATGCAGATCGTGTAGGGATGCAGATCTGGCAGGGATGCAGATCGGGTAGGGATGCAGATTGGGTAGGGATGCAGATCGGCAGGGATGCAGATCTGGCAGGGATGCAGATCTGGCAGGGATGCAGATCGGGTAGGGATGCAGATCGGGTAGGGATGCAGATCGGGTAGGGATGCAGATCTGGCAGGGATGCAGATCGGGTAGGGATGCAGATCGGGTAGGGATGCAGATCGGGCAGGGATGCAGATCGGGTAGGGATGCAGATCGGGATGGGATGCAGATTGAGTAGGGATGCAGATCGGGTAGGGATGCAGATCGGGTAGGGATGCAGATCGGGTAGGGATGCAGATCGGGTAGGGATGCAGATTGGTAGGGATACAGATCGGGTAGGGATGCAGATCGGGATGGGATGCAGATTGAGTAGGGATGCAGATCGGGTAGGGATGCAGATCGGGTAGGGATGCAGATTGAGTAGGGATACAGATCGGGTAGGGATGCAGATCGGGATGGGATGCAGATTGGGTAGGGATGCAGATCGGGTAGGGATGCAGATTGAGTAGGGATGCAGATCGGGTAGGGATGCAATCGGGATGGGATGCAGATTGAGTAGGGATGCAGATCGGGTAGGGATGCAGATCGGGTAGGGATGCAGATTGAGTAGGGATGCAGATTGAGTAGGGATGCAGATCGGGTAGGGATGCAGATCGGTAGGGATGCAGATCGGGTAGGGATGCAGATCGGGATGGGATGCAGATTGAGTAGGGATGCAGATTGAGTAGGGATGCAGATCGGGTAGGGATGCAGATTGAGTAGGGATGCAGATTGAGTAGGGATGCAGATTGAGTAGGGATGCAGATTGAGTAGGGATGCAGATCGGTAGGGATGCAGATCGGGTAGGGATGCAGATCGGGATGGGATGCAGATCGGGTAGGGATGCAGATCGGGATGGGATGCAGATTGAGTAGGGAGCAGATCGGGTAGGGATGCAGATCGGGTAGGGATGCAGATCGGGTAGGGATGCAGATCGGGATGGGATGCAGATTGAGTAGGGATGCAGATCGGGTAGGGATGCAGATTGAGTAGGGATGCAGATCGGGTAGGGATGCAGATTGAGTAGGGATGCAGATCGGGTAGGGATGCAGATCGGGTAGGGATGCAGATCGGGTAGGGATGCAGATCGGGATGGGATGCAGATCGGGATGGGATGCAGATTGAGTAGGGATGCAGATCGGGTAGTCACACAGATAACAGATAATAAGATGGTAATAATAAAGACCTCTCTCTGCAGCTTCCTCTCTCGACCTTCAACTCGTCTTCGATCTTTTCTGCGTTTTCTGACGCCCCCTTGTACCTGGACACCTGTCCGTCCAGACGGATCACCTGACAGGAGACACAGTTAGATCACCTGAAGATAACACCTGTCCTGAAGTCTTTTATTGTGTTAACAGGTACATTTTGCTCCAGAGTGGTCACTTCCTGTTCAGACTTCACCAGCTTGAACTTCAGGTCACTGATCTGCCGGTTGGCGTCTCCTGAGGAACACAGAACACACATTTCATCAGAAAGCTTCTTCAAATCAAAGAGAAGAAGAAGAAGACGGGGAGGTTCTCACTCTGGAGGTCCAGCAGGTGAGGGTCCAGCCCGTTCTGCAGACCCTCAGAACCAGAACCGCTCCTCTGGTCCAGCTCAGACTTCAACAGACGCACCTGAACACAACACACACATCATCAATAACACACCTGAACACAACACACACCGAATCAATAACACACACCTGAACACAACACCCCCTGAACACAACACACCCCTGAACACAACACACCCCTGAACACAACACACCCCTGAACACAACACACACCTGAACACAACACACACCGAATCAATAACACACACCTGAACACAACACACACCTCATCAATAACACACACCTGAACACAACACACACCTGAAACACACACACACCTCATCAATAACACACACCTGAACACAACACACACTTGAACACAACCACACCTGAACACAACACACACCTGAACACAACACACACCACACACCTGAACACAACACACACCTGAACACAACACACACCTGAACACAACACACACAACACACACTTGAACACAACACACACAACACACACCTGAACACAACACACACCTGAACACAACACACCTGAACACAACAAACACCTGAACACAACACACACCTGAACACAACACACACCTGAACACAACACACACCTCATTAATAACACACACCTGAACACAACACACACCTGAACACAACACACCTGAACACAACACACACCTGAACACAACACACACCTGAACACAACACACACCTCATTAATAACACACACCTGAACACAACAAACACCTGAACACAACACACACCTGAACACATCACACACCTGAACACAACACACACCTCATTAATAACACACACCTGAACACAACACACACCTGAACACAACAAACACCTGAACACATCACACACCTGAACACAACACACACCTGAACACATCACACACCTGAACACAACACACACCTCATTAATAACACACACCTGAACACAACACACCTGAACACAACAAACACCTGAACACAACACACACCTGAACACAACACACACCTGAACACAACACACACCTGAACACATCACACACCTGAACACAACAAACACCTGAACACAACACACACCTGAACACAACACACACCTGAACACAACAAACACCTGAACACAACACACACCTGAACACAACAAACACCTGAACACAACACACACCTGAACACAACAAACACCTGAACACAACACACACCTGAACACAACAAACACCTGAACACAACACACACCTGAACACAACAAACACCTGAACACAACACACACCTGAACACATCACACACCTGAACACAACACACACCTGAACACAACACACACCTCATTAATAACACACACCTGAACACAACAAACACCTGACACAACACACACCTGAACACAACACACACCTGAACACAACACACACCTCATTAATAACACACACCTGAACACAACACACACCTGAACACAACACACACCTCATTAATATCACGCACCTGAACACAACACACACCACACACCTCATTAATATCACGCACCTGAACACAACACACACCTCACACCTCATTAATATCACGCACCTGAACACAACACACACCTGAACACAACACACACCTCACACCTCATTAATATCACGCACCTGACACAACACACACACACCTCATTAATATCACGCACCTGAACACAACACACACCTGAACACAACACACACCTCACACCTCATTAATATCACGCACCTGAACACAACACACACCTGAACACAACACACACCTCACACCTCATTAATATCACGCACCTGAACACAACACCACCTCATTAATAACACACACCTGAACACAACACACACCTGAACACAACACACACCACACACCTCATTAATATCACGCACCTGAACACAACACACACCTCATTAATAACACACACCTGAACACAACACACACCTCACACCTCATTAATATCACGCACCTGAACACAACACACACCTCATTAATATCACGCACCTGAACACAACACACACCTCATTAATAACACACACCTGAACACAACACACACCTCATTAATAACACACACCTGAACACAACACACACCTGAACACAACACACACCTCATGTATCCCACACCTGAACACACACACCTGAACACACACACACCTCATTATAAACACACACTGAACACAACACACACCTCACACCTCATTAATAACACACACCTGAACACACACACACCTCGCACCTCATTAATAACACACACCTGAACACAACACAACCTGAACACAACACACACCTCATTAATAAAACACACTGAACACAACACACACCTGAACACAACACACACACCTCATTAATAACACACACCTGAACACAACACACACCGGAACACAACACACACCTCATCGATAACCACACCTGAAAACAACACACACCTCATCATAACACACACCTGAACACAACACACACCTGAACACAACACACACCTCATTAATAACACACACCTGAACACAACACACACCTGAACACACCTCATTAATATCACGCACCTGAACACAAACACACACCACACACCTCATTACTATCACGCACCTGAACACAACACACACCACACACCTCATTAATAACACACACCTGAACACAACACACCCTGACACACCTCACACCTCATTACTATCACGCACCTGACACAACACACCCACACACCTCATTAATACACACACCTGAACACAACACACACCTGAACACAACACACACCTCATTACTATCACGCACCTGAAAACAACACACAACCACACCCTCATTAATAACACACACCTGAACACAACACACACCTGAACACAACACACACCTCATTACTATCACGCACCTGAACACAACACACACCTGAACACACACCTCATTAATAACACACACTGAACACAACACACACCACACACCTCATTAATAACAACACACCTGAACACAACACACACACCTGAACACAACACACACCACACAGCTCATTAATAACACACACCTGAACACACACACACCTCATTACTATCACGCACCTGAACACAACACACCACACACCTAATTAATAACACACACCTGAACACAACACACACCTCATTACTATCACGCACCTGAACACAACACACACCACACACCTCATTAATAACACACAACCTGAACACAAACACACCTGAACACAACACACACCACATCTCATTAATAACACACACCTGAACACAACACAAACCTGACACAACACACACCACACACCTCATTAATAACACACACCTGAACACAACACACACCTGAACACACCTCACACCTCATTACTATCACGCACCTGACACAACACACACCTGAACACACCTCACACCTCATTAATAACACACACCTGAACACAACACACACCTGAACACAAACACACACTCATTACTATCACGCACCTGAACACAACACACACCTGAAACACAAACACACACCATCATTACACCGCCCTGAACACAACACACACCTGAACACAACACACACCACCACCTCATTAATAACACACACTGAACACAACACACACCTGAACACACCTCACACCATCATTAAACACACACCTGAACACAAACACACCTGAACACACACACACCTCATTACTATCACGCACTGAACACAACACACACCACACACCTCATTAATAACACACACCTGAACACAACACACACCTGAACACAACACACACCTCATTACTATCACGCACCTGAACACAACACACACCTGAACACAACACACACCTCATTACTATAACGCACCTGAACACAACACACACCTGAACACAACCACACCTCATTACTATCACGCACTGAACACAACACACACCTCATTACTATCACGCACCTGAACACAACACCACCACACACTCTTAATAACACACACCTGAACACAACACACACCTGAAACAACACACACCTCATTAATAACACCACACCTGAACACACACACACCTGAACACAACACACACCTGAACACAACACACACACACCTCATTAATAACACACACCTGAACACAACACACACCTGAACACAACACACAACCTCATTACTATCACGCACCTGAACACAACACACACCACACACCTCATTAATAACACACACCTGAACACAACACACACCTGAACACAACACACACCTCATTACTATCACGCACCTGAACAACAACAACCCTGAACACAACACACACCTCATTACTATCACGCACCTGACACAACACACACCTGAACACAACACCACCACCTCATTACTATCACGCACCTGAACACAACACACACCACACACCTCATTATAACACACACCTGAACACAACACACACCTCATTACTATCACGCACCTGAACCAACACACACCACACACCTCATTAATACACACACCTGAACACAACACACACCCCACACACCTCATTAATAACACACACCTGAACACAACACACACCTGAACACACCTCACCCTCATAATAACACACACCTGAACACAACACACACCTCATTACTATCACGCACCTGAACACAACACACACCACACACCTCATTAATAACACACACCTGAACACAACACACACCTGAACACACCTCACACCTCATTAATAACACACACCTGAACACAAACAACACCTGAACACAACACACCTGAACACAACACACACCTGAACACAAACACACACCTCATTACTATCACACACCTGAACACAACACACACCTGAACACACCTCACACCTCATTACTATCACGCACCTGAACACAACACACACCTGAACACACCTCAACACCTCATTAATACACACACCTGAACACACCTCACACCTCATTAATAACACACACCTGAACACAACACACACCTGAACACAACACACACCGAACACAACACACACCTCATTAATAACACACACCTGAACACAACACACCTGAACACACCTCATTAATATCACGCACCTGAACACAACACACACCACAACACCACATTACTATCTACGCACCTGAACACAACACACACCACACACCTCATAATAACACACACACCTGAACACACCTCACACCTCATTAAACCACACCTGAACACAACACACACCTGAAAACAACACACACCTGAACACAACACACACCTGA
Source organism: Dissostichus mawsoni (assembly GCA_011823955.1). Taxonomy (NCBI): domain Eukaryota; kingdom Metazoa; phylum Chordata; class Actinopteri; order Perciformes; family Nototheniidae; genus Dissostichus; species Dissostichus mawsoni. The sequence goes on from JAAKFY010000085.1 coordinate 77,335, forward strand.
ACACAACACACACCTCATTAATAACACACACCTGAACACAACACACACCTGAACACAACACACACCACACACCTCATTACTATCACGCACCTGAACACAACACACACCTGAACACACCTCACACCTCATTACTATCACGCACCTGAACACAACACACACCTCATTACTATCACGCACCTGAACACAACACACACCTGAACACACCTCACACCTCATTACTATCACGCACCTGAACACACCACACACCCTCATTAATAACACACACCTGAACACAACACACACCTGAACACAACACACACCTCATTACTATCACGCACCTGAACACAACACCACCTCATTACTATCACGCACCTGAACACAACACACACCACAACACCTCATTAATAAACACACCTGAACACAACACACACCTGAACACAACACACACCTGAACACAACACACCTCATTACTATCACACACCTGAACACAAACACCTCATTACTATCACGCACCTGAACACAACACACACCACACACCTCATTAATAACACACACCTGAACACACACACACCTGAACACAACACACACCTCATTACTATCACGCACCTGAACAACACACACCACACCCTCATTAATAACACACACTGAACACAACACACACCTGAACACAACACACACCTCATTACTATCACGCACCTGAACACAACACACACCTCATTACTATCACGCACCTGAACACAACACACCACCACACCTCATTAATAACACACACCTGAACACAACACACACCTGAACACAACACACACCAACACCTCATTAATAACACACACCTGAACACAACACACACCTGAACACAAACACACACACCCACACCTCATTAAAACCACACACCTGAACACAACACACACCTCATTACTATCACGCACCTGAACACAACACACCTCATTAATAACACACACCTGAACACAACACACACCTGAACACAACACACACACACACCTCATTAATAACACACACCTGAACACAACACACACCTGAACACAACACACACCACACACCTCATTAATAACACACACCTGAACACAACACACACCACACACCTCATTAATAACACACACCTGAACACAACACACACCTGAACACAACACACCTCATTACTATCACGCACCTGAACACAACACACACCACACACCTCATTAATAACACACACCTGAACACAACCACACTGAACACACCTCACACCTCATTACTATCACGCACCTGAACACAACACAACCTGAACACACCTCATTAAAACACACACCTGAACACAACACACACCTCATTACTATCACACACCTGAACACAAACACACACCACACACCTCATTAATAACACACCTGAACCACAACACACACTCATTACTAATCACGCACCTGAACACAACACACACCTCATTAATAACACACACCTGAACACAACACACACCTGAACACAACACACACCTCATTACTATCACGCACCTGAACAAACACACCACACACCTCATTAATAACACACACCTGAAACACAACACACACCACACACCTCATTAATAACACACACCTGAACACACCTCACACCTCATTAATAACACACACCTGAACACACCTCACACCTCATTAATAACACACACCTGAACACAACACTGACCTGAACACAACACACACCGAACACAACACACACCTGAAACAACACACACCTCATTACTATCACACACCTGAACACAACACACCTGAAACACCTCACACCTCATTACTATCACGCACCTGAACACAACACACACCTGAACACACCTCACACCTCATTACTATCACGCACCTGAACACAAACACACCTGAACACAACACACACCTCATTAATAACACACACCTCACACCTCATTAATAACACACACCTGAACACAACACACACCTGAACACAACACACACCTGAACACACCTCACATCATAATAACACAAACTGAACACAACACACCTGAACAAAAACACACCTGAACACAACACACACCTGAACACACCTCACACCTCATTAATAAACACACACCTGAACACAACACACACTCATTAAATAACACACACCTGAACACAACACACACCACACACTCATTAATAACACACACTGAACACAACACACACCTGAACACAACACACACCTCATTACTATCACACACCTGAACACAACACAACCTCATTAATAACACGCACCTGAACAAACCCACAACCTGAACACAACACACCTCATTACTATCACACACCTGAACACAACACACACCTGAACACACCTCACACTCATTACTATCACGCACCTGAACACAACACACACCTGAACACACCTCACACCTCATTACTATCACGCACCTGAACACAACACACACCTGAACAACACACACCTCATTAATAACACACACCTGAACACAACACACACCTGAACACAACACACACCTCATTAATAACACACACCTGTTGGATAATGATTATTCCCTTTAAATAGAAGCATCACCTGATCCTGTAAACTCTCTCGTTCCTCGAACAGTTTCTTCAGACGAAGTTCTGAAACACAAATCAAACTCTTAGTATCTGGAACTGAAAAGCAAAGAAAACCAATAATGCAGCTTAAACATTCTTTAAATACGTGGCACAGAGCAGAGCCCTGAGGAACCCCACATTTGATTAGTATTAATAAGTTTGGCCAGTTTGTGGTAAAAAAAGATTACACTCAGTTGTTAACGATTCTAATTTGATTGTTATGGACATTTAAATGCGTTTATTGTTGGCTTTTAATGCATTTTTAACCGTATGAATAATTCCATACATTGTGTTTATTAAGAGACGTAGCAGCAGACGTTATAAAGGAAATAAAGAGTTTTTAGACGAGCTGATTCTTTATTGAAAGAGTTTAAGAAATGACATAAGAACTTTAGCACACCTGACAACATCGTGAATGAAACCAGAGCGCAGAGTTCAGGGCATTATGGTGTCATCATCGAGGTCGACTGGTTTCAAGTCAGGAAAGTTAACTAAACACATCTTAGTTCACCTTTTTCTTCCCAAACCCACAACATTTCTCAACAGTTGATCAAATAACCACCGAGTTCTCCCTGAACACCAGAGAGCAGCAGATATCTCAAAGCTGTAGTTGTGTGGAAATGATCGGTACAGAAAGAACAGGGTCAACGGTCCATTATCGCCAAAACAAAAATGATCAGTTTTTCCCCAAATTGTGCAAAACCAGATTACATTTGTTCAATAAAACATTTCCCTCCGAACTCCCGGCTAATTCAACTTTATTCAAATAACAACAGAACTTTATTTTTAGTTTATTGAATCCTTCACACCACGGGACCAACCTCTCTACATCATCCACTCCTCGTCCACCTCCTCACAGCTGTCCAGGCCTCGGTCCTCCTGGTTCTCCTGGTTCTCCTGGTCCCCCTGGTTCTTCGATTCTCCTGATCCTGTTCTTCTGGTCCCCCTGGTGTTCTGGTCCTCCTGGTTCTTCTGGTCCTCCTGATCCTCCTGGTTCTTCTGGTCCTCCTGGGTTCTTCGGTCCTTCTGATCCTCCTGGTTCTTCTGGTTCTTCTGGTCCTCCTGATTCTCCTGATCCTCCTGATCCTTCTGGTTCTCCTGATCCTCCCGGTGCTCCTCGGACTTGGTGTTTATCATCTTGTTCAGTTCCTCCACCCTCCCGTCCTGCAGGCTCATCAGCAGCAGCTCCGGCAGCACCATCACTCTGACCTCCTCAGCTGTGATCTCTAAGAACCTCCTGAAGGAGTTCACAGATCCAGAGGAGAATGCCTTGGGCTTCTTAGCCTCCACCACTTCCTCCGGTTCCCTGAAGAACAACTCGATGAAGACGGACTCCTCGGACCAGCTGTGCTTCACCTCCTCAGCATGGACTACAGAGATCTTCAGAGGTGTGACGTCTGGAGAGGACTCGGAGACGTCCGGTGTGAAAGAAGAAACGCTGGCTTTACTTCCTGAGGTGTTCCGAGGGGAGTCTTGGTCAGGATGATCCTGGTCATCTTCACAGACCTTCTTTGAGTCCACAGAGACATCAGGAGCTTCAGGAAGACCCTCCAACCCTCCGCAGTCTTTTAAAACCCTCGTGAGTCCAGCAGCACCTTCTTTTGTTTCACTTCCTCCGGTTCGTTCTTGCTCCATCGCCTCGAGCTGCTCCGACAAGTTTTCCGCGACGATCTTCACCGTCTCTTCGAAATCTGAAATCCACCTGTCGAGAGACTCTGGGACTTCTGGGAAAATCCTGGAGATTTCAGCTGCAAAGCCGGGATTTTGCTCAAGGAAAGAGCTCAGCATGCTGTGGATCAGTTCTCCAGACAGCTCCAGTCCCTCCATATCTGGGAGGAAGACTTCGGACTCTCAGAGGACTTGTCTGGAGCTTCTTTACCTTCTTCATTAACCCCCCTGTCTTCTGGTTTCTCAGGTGTACCAGACTTCCCCCCAGCGGTCGCCTCCTCTGCTGGTGGAAACGCATCAAGATCTGAAAGGTGACTTTCAAATCCTTGATCTATGGACACACCAGAGCACATTAAATCCCCCTTAAGGGCTTTTTGTTTGTTGGGGGTACTTCCCAAACTCCCTGAAGCTTGTCTTTGGTGAACAGGACTTTGGGAAGTTAATACCAACTCTTCTCCTGCTATAAGATCTGTGAGAGCTTCAGTATCTTCTAAACGTGGTCCGTCACCTCCAGTCTCAGCCCATTCATTTTCTCTGCACCGTCCACAGATGTCGGAGTACAGAACTCTTTTATTTGATATTCTTCTGAAGAAACTCTTCTCTATCAGGTTCTCCTTCCTGTTCTGAACATCTTACATCCTGGTACTTGTTCTCATCGTTCTTTTTCGGCTGGGGAAACGATCGACAGCAGACAAACGGTTTGGCGCAAAATCCCGGTCTGAAGATGGGTACCCCGTCACGGGTTGTTTTTGTTTCTGCTGAACGGTTGTGATGATCGAACCTGTTGAGGATTTGTCAACTTCTTCAGTTGAAGCTATGCTAACAGACACCTGACTTCCTCCCAGATAACTTTGGATAGATTTGCAGATTTCATGGTCAAAGGAGCGCTCCATTTCCAGCATAAGGACGTCTCGGTTTGAGGGTTCGGTTCTGCTTTCAAAGGTCGACTCTTCTTCAACACATCGGGCCTTTCCTAACACCAGATCTCCGTCCTGAATCTTCTCAGTCTTTGTGTCCTCGGTTCTGTCTCCGTCCTCTTCATCAAAACCCTTCCTTTGGACGCTGTCCAGAGACCGGGAGCGGTTGTTAATCTGTCTCCGGTTGGACGTCGTGTCGTTTCTTTCTCCTGGTTCTCGATCTCTCCCTGAAAAACCATGAAGAAGACATTGGAGGACCAAACAGAGCAGAGGGTTAGAGACGGAGACTCAAAGGGAAAAGATGTCGGGAATTAGCCCGGACCGACGAGAGGTCTTGATTCCAGAAGATATAAAACTCTTCTGGACGATTATAAACCATTGTGGAATCAAAGGGTTCAGAGGCATGCGTGGGTTAGGGAACATTCAAATAACACTGTTTCATTGGTTTTTACCCAGCATGCTCTCTCTGCCGCCATGTGACGGCTCCTCAGCCAATCGGGAGGCAGAATCTGCGTTGACATCATCCTCCTGTCCTGTCTCCCCATTGGTTGGAGCTCCGGAGAGATGACCACTCCGTGTTCCTGTTGGGGAGGAAATCATCAGTCAGTCAGTCAGCTGCAGCCAATCAGAGGCCGGCTCTCTGACATCACACAGTGACATCACAGTGACATCACCTTCAGTAAATCTCGCTGTCGGACGACGTCGTCTCTGAGGTGGTCGCGTTCGATACGAACGATGTCGGAGATTTCTATCTGTCTTTCTAACGCCTGAGAGAGGAGGAGGAGGGGAGGAGGAGGAGGAGGAGGAGGAGGAGGAGGAGGAGGAGGAGGAGAGAGGAGAGGAAGGAGGAGAGGAGGAGGAGGAGTCATGCAGTCAGAGGTAAACAGAGGAACAGAAATATTAGTTCATGTTAATAAGAGCAGACGTTAATAAGTCAGGACAGGAAAGTTAAACAGGAAGTTATAGAAATGGAGACTTAAATGATATCCCTTCAAAATAAAAGCCCTGCATCATAGCTACTACTTTTGCAAAATAACATTATTTTAAGTCAGATTTGTGTATTTTTGCCATATTTGATGGCAGCGTTTGTCTCACATGAAGCGTTCAAGGCAGGGCTCTCGACTAACTTTTTTCACCATCCTCCCGGAACCGTCCCGAATTTAAAATATTAGTTTTTTCTACATTATCATTAGTTAAAATCATTCAAAGTGACCTTTAACATAAATAAAACATCATACAAATCATTAGATGATAATTCATCAACCTTTTGTTTTGAGGAAATCAGTCAAACACAAACAAAGGCCAAATATATTTTAAAAAACACACAACGAGAAAGTTACTCTAATATTGAATCCAATCAAGTCCCATCCAATTATCAAAAGAATCCAACACTCTGTCCTGAAGACAGAACCCAGAGCAACCACTAACCAGGATGACAGTCTGTAACACAGTCAGGAGACCTTTACAAACTGCCCGCCCCCTCGCACACAGACTGGGAGAGATCTCACGTCTGGATTGGGAAGATCGAAAATAAGATCGAAAAACATCATCGACGCATTTGTAGTCTTAATGCATATTAGAAACGGAGTTGGCGACACTAAAACTGCAATATATGTTTATGTAGCAATAATACATATGAAATGTATTTTTTTAAATGTCTCCAGTACCGATAAAAAGTCAGATAACGTCGGAGCTTAACGGTACCACTGTCTTTAATAATTCCGGCCCGGGGCCCTTTAATACGGGGCTCGTACCCATCCCTACATGGGGAGAGGCGCAGCATATTGCTCAGGACTATACGATGGAGAGTTCTCATCTCAGCCTCATTACCCAGAGGGGATGAAGAGGCGTAAGTAAAGAGGCCGGCGCTCCAGGTCTGGTTCTGCTGAGCGATTTTCCAGATGTAACGGCAAAGAATTGCAGAATTCCTCCACGAATGTCATTAGCATCACTCACCCGCGAAACACACAACACTCAGTACATAGCTAGACCCGCGGCACAGCTGTAGCTACGTACTGTTTGTGTGTGTGTGTGTGTGTGTGTGTGTGTGTGTGTGTGTGTGTGTTGTGTGTGTGTGTGGTGTGTGGTGTGTGTGTGTGTGTGTGTGTGTGTGTGTGTGTGTGTGTTTATGTTGACAAGGAGGTTTAATAACTGTGTGCTCCACAAACGTGCAGTCAGTTTCATTTTCAGCGCCGTTCGTAGTTAGCAGGTATTTTTATTTTAACTCTCGTCCCAAATTCGTCTTTAACTTTATCCTCCCCGACACTATGTTTTTGGCCCCGGGACGACGGGACGTCCTTAAGCTCGAGCCCTGGTTCAAGGACTGTCGGAAAGTTTAGAATCTGAGGATCTTTTTCTTTTATAGTCGGATAAGATTTAAATAAACTGTTTTCTTCTTCTGTGGTGTTTTAAACGCGTACCGATATCTTCTGGTCTTTCCACTGCAGCACCTCCTGCAGGTCAGAAACCTCCTTACTGTCAAGCTGCTCCTCAAACGCAACTCTGACACCTCCTGAGAGGAAGAGGAGGAGGACGAGGGGGAGGAAGAGGAGGAGGAGGAAGGTAAAGAGATAGTGAATGTTAGTAAAGTCTCAGAATCAGGTTATTTACTCAGTGAGTAAAGAGACAGGAAGTGAGAAGAGCCGAGTCTCTGTTTCTCGTCTATCTGAACATGTTATGATATATGATAGATAGTGTATACACTGACCGTCAGCAGCGCCTCGGAGCGTCTCAGAGTCTCCTCTCTCTCTCTGAACTGGAACTGAAGAACAGAGACAGCCTGCCGCTGCCTCTCCAGCTCCTGAACACAACACGGAGATAAACAACACACAACAACAACAACAACTGTCTGCTCATCCTCTCCTCCCACAGCTCCTCCTCATTAACAACACAACAACACCTTGTTGTTGTCCTGTCTCCTCCTCCTCTCCTCCCACAGCTCCTCCTCCATGTCGCTCAGCTCCTCCTTCAGATTCTCCACCTGGAACATCATGGAGTTTTCTGGTTGTGGAGCTGAGCGTTGGAGACCATGGCCTTCCTGTAGCGCTCCTCCACCTCCTGCAGGAGTCCTACACAACAACAACAACAACACATTATGATGACTGTAGCGCTCCTCCACCTCCTGCAGGGAGTCCTACACAACAACAACAACAACAACATTATGATGACTGTCTCCGCCTCCTGCAGGGAGTCCTACACAACAACAACAACAACATTATGATGACTGTAGCGCTCCTCCCTCCAGAGGCCTGAGGCCTGTACTACGAAGCCGGAGTTTCTCTTAGCGAGCTAACTCAAGGTAACTCTGGGTCCTACGACGCTGGTTCTCTTCTTAGCGGGCTAGATCTCCATGGTAACTGATGCTGAGCGGCTAACCTGGTCGGAGCAGGTTAGGTTGCAGGCTAAGAGATCAACTCAGTGAAAGCACCGCCTGCTGACCAATCAGAGCTCAGTGTGCGGAGTTTAAAGCGATCAAGTCATATTACAGGAGAAAGGAAATACAGAGAAACTGCCGTTGCAGGAAAGACGGCCGGCAAAAATCACCGACTGTGTGAACGTGAACATGAATAGAATATCACCTCCCATCTTCAGAGCAATCTGACTATTATAACATTAGCGTTAAGAAAGCTTACTGAAATATCTGCCACAACACAAGTAACCGGATCAAAGTAACATGACGTACAGTCCACTGTGAGTGCAGACGTGGATGTGTCCCATTATCATTCATATCACATCATAATGTATCCTATATATCCCTTATCTGAGTCAGCTGAGCCGGATCTGGCCGTGCAACACTCACAGTGTCACATACTGTCTGCAGAAGGATTATTTTAAGCAACACATTAAGTTGAGGAAACACTCGAGTCAAATGTAATGAAAGTCAGATCGTGTCTTAGACGGGGCAGTGATATCATAACCTGTTAATGGACGCATTCAAACACTTGTTCTGTTACCAGCTGTATTCACCTGCAGGTGCAGCTATGTGGCTTTGATCCTGGATCAAGTGTTTAAGTCATGGATGTTTAAGTTTAACTTCTTCATATTTGTCTAATATTAAAGTTCACTTTTCATTCAGGAAGTATGACGCTGCGCTGTCAGTGCGCTTCTCCATGTTTGTGATTGGTCGAATGCTGCTAGCCCCGCCCCTCATGTGAACGCGCTCCTAACTAGATAGAACACGACTGGCTTGAGCGATCCACTTGATAACCCGCGTCGTAGGACCGCTTAGCGAGAGCGCGTATGTTTTGGATTAGGCCAACCGGCTAACTCAAACATATCCAGGTTATGTTGAACCGGCTTCGTCGTACAGGCCTCTGCAGCGAGTCCTACACAACAACAACAACAAAAACAACAACAACATTATGATGACTGTAGCGCTCCTCCACCTCCATTCGGAAGTCCTACACAACAACAAAAACAACAACACATTATGATGATTGTAGCGCTCCTCCACCTCCATTAGGAAGTCCTACACAACAACAACAACAACAACAACAACATTATGATGACTGTAGCGCTCCTCCACCTCCTGCAGGGAGTCCTACACAACAACAACAACATTATGATGACTGTAGCGCTCCTCCACTCCTGCAGGGAGTCCTACACAACAACAACAACATTATATGACTGTAGCGCTCCTCCACCTCCAGCAGGAAGTCCTACACAACAACAACAACATTATGATGACTGTAGCGCTCCTCCACCTCCAGCAGGAAGTCCTACACAACAACAACAACATTATGATGACTGTAGCGCTCTCCCACCTCCTGCATGGAGTCCTACACAACAACAACAACATTATGATGACTGTAGCGCTCCTCCACCTCCAGCAGGGAGTCCTACACAACAACAACAACATTATGATGACTGTAGCGCTCCTCCACCTCCAGCAGGGTCCTACACAACAACAACAACAACATATTATGATGACTGTAGCGCTCCTCCACCTCCAGCAGGGAGTCCTACACAACAACAACAACAACATATATGATGACTGTAGCGCTCCTCCACCTCCTGCAGGAGTCCTACACAACAACAACACAACAACATTAGATGACTGTAGCACTCCTCCACCTCCAGCAGGAAGTCCTACACAACAACAACAACAACATTATGATGACTGTAGCGCTCCTCCACCTCCAGCAGGAGTCCTACACAACAACAACAACATATTATGATGACTGTAGCGCTCCTCCACCTCCAGCAGGAATCCTACACAACAACAACAACAACAACATTATGATGACTGTAGCACTCCTCCACCTCCAGCAGGAAGTCCTACACAACAACAACAACAACATTATGATGACTGTAGCGCTCCTCCACCTCCAGCAGGAGTCCTACACAACAACAACAACAACAACATTATGATGACTGTAGCGCTCCTCCACCTCCAGCAGGGAGTCCTACACAACAACAACAACATTATGATGACTGTAGCGCTCCTCCACCTCCAGCAGGAGTCCTACACAACAACAACAACAACATTATGATGACTGTAGCACTCCTCCACCTCCAGCAGGAAGTCCTACACAACAACAACAACATTATGATGACTGTAGCGCTCCTCCACCTCCTTGGAAGTCCTACACAACAACAACAACATTATGATGACTGTAGCGCTCCTCCACCTCCAGCAGGGAGTCCTACACAACAACAACAACAACATTATGATGACTGTAGCACTCCTCCACCTCCAGCAGAAGTCCTACACAACAACAACATTATGATGACTGTAGCGCTCCTCCACCTCCTGCAGGGAGTCCTACACAACAACAACAACAACATTATGATGACTGTAGCGCTCCTCCACCTCCAGCAGGAAGTCCTACACAACAACAACAACAACAACATTAGGATGACTGTAGCACTCCTTCACCTCCAGCAGGAGTCCTACACAACAACAACAACACAACATTATGATGACTGTAGCGCTCCTCCACCTCCAGCAGGAGTCCTACACAACAACAACAACAACATTATGATGACTGTAGCGCTCCTCCACCTCCAGCAGGAGTCCTACACAACAACAACAACAACAACATTATGATGACTGTAGCGCTCCTCCACCTCCAGCAGGAGTCCTACACAACAACAACAACAACATTAGGATGACTGTAGCACTCCTCCACCTCCAGCAGGAGTCCTACACAACACAACAACAACAACAACAACAACAACAACATTATGATGACTGTGGCGCTCCTCCACCTCCAGCAGGAGTCCTACACAAACAACAACATTATGATTGTTATTATTATTGATGTATATGGTCTTGACCTTGATGTCCCTGATGGAGGCCTCTGTTTCCACGGAGACGGAGGTGTCACAGCTTCCTCTGCGAGACGAGGCTCCGCCCAGAGAGGCCAGCGTGGCTGCTGATAGGGTGGAGGCCGTACGGGAGCCCTGAGGGGACAAACTCACTGTTACTGTTACTGTCACTCATTAATAACCCTAACCCATAAAGAGACACTCACCTTGTCCAGGAGGTCTCTGTCCGGCCTCTCCTCCACCTGAACACATTATTACAGGGTCAGTATATCAAGAACCAGAGAACCAGAGACAGACCAGAGACAGAGAACCAGAGAACCAGAGACAGAGAACTAAGAGAACCAGAACCAGAGAACCAGAGACAGAGAACCAGAGACAGAGAACCAGAGACAGATCAGAGACAGAGAACCAGAGACAGATCAGAGACAAAGAACCAGAGACGATCAGAGACAGAGAACCAGAGAACCGAGACAGATCAGAGACAGAGAACCAGAGAACCAGAGACAGAGAACTAGAGAACCAGAAAACCAGAGACAGAGAACCAGAGACAGATCAGAGACAAAGAACAAGAGACAGATCAGAGACAAAGAACCAGAGACAGATCAGAGACAAAGAACCAGAGACAAAGAACCAGAGAACCAGAGAACCAGAGACTCACCACAGGACTGGCTCGAGCTGAACTGGCTCTGGAGGAACAACGAGATCCAGAGCCAAGAAACCCCCCACTGTACTCTGAGGCTGAGGAAAGGAAATAAGGGAGGAGGAAAGGAAATAAGGAGGGAGGAAGGAAGGAAGCAGGAAAGGAAGTAAAAGCCATCAGAACTTTTTTCCTGAAATGTATTTTTTCTTAAAGGTCACCTATTATGCAAAATCCTCTTCTTCATGTCTCTTCTACGTCAGCATGTGTCCCCTCTGTGTAAAGAGACTCTCTCTTTACACAGAGGGGACACATGTCTCTTCTACATCAGCATGTGTCCCCTCTGTGTAGAGAGAGTCTCTTCACACAGAGGGGACACATGTCTCCTCTACATCAACAGTGTCCCCTCTGTGTGAAGAGAGAGTCACTTTACACAGAGGGGACACATGTCTCCTCTACATCAACATGTGTCCCCTCTGTGTAGAGACTCTCTCTTTACACAGAGGGACACATGTCTCTTCTACATCAACATGTGTCCCCTCTTCTTCATGTCTCTTCTACATCAACATGTGTCCCCTCTTCTTCATGTCTCTTCTACATCAACATGTGTCCCCTCTTCTCCATGTCTCTTCTACATCAACATGTGTCCCCTCTTCTTCATGTCTCTTCTACATCAACATGTGTCCCCTCTTCTTCATGTCTCTTCTACATCAACATGTGTCCCCTCTTCTTCTTGTCTCTTCTACATCAACATGTGTCCCCTCTTCTTCATGTCTCTTCTACATCAACATGTGTCCCCTCTGTGTAAAGAGAGACTCTCTCAGATTTTGGCCACTTGATGATGTCATCACGATGTTTTGTCTTGTGTAACCATTAGCAATCAGCAACCAAGGTAACCCCCCCCCCACCTTATCACCTGAATCTCCTCCTAGAGCACCATTGAGTTCTTTGTAACCAAATGTCTCTCAGAGGGCGTGGGGAGGGCTCCTTATTTTCATCTAAAGTAACAGACAGAGAATCAGCACTTTGGAAACAGGGCTGAAACAGAGGGGATTGTGGGTAATGCTGCAATGATCTGTTTGGTGTTTCAGCCAATCAGAGACAGGCTCTGGATATATCTGAGACCTGGGATATATTGATGAAGAGGAGGATGATAGGGGACCTTTGTGTCTAAATGAGGTATTGTATATTCAGAATAAGAGCGTCTCACCCGGAGGCTGCCTCGACTCCCGACCGACATCTTCTCCTCGTCATCAGACATCTGCACACAGGAAGTCACAGGTTAAACTACAGACAGGAAGTCACAGGTTAAACTACAGACAGGAAGTCACAGGTTAAACTACAGACAGGAAGTCACAGGTTAAACTACAGACAGGAAGTCACAGGTAGAACTACAGACAGGAAGTCACAGGTAGAACTACAGACAGGATCACAGGTTAAACTACAGACAGGAAGTCACAGGTTAAACTACAGACAGGAAGTCACAGTTAAACT
>JAAKFY010000085.1:98345-109383 GCA_011823955.1 Dissostichus mawsoni
AGTCCCTCTCAGTCCCTCTCAGTCCCCTCTCAGTCCCTCTCAGTCCCTCTCAGTCCCCTCTCAGTCCCTCTCAGTCCCTCTCAGTCCCTCTCAGTCCCTCTCAGTCCCTCTCAGTCCCTCTCAGTCCCCTCAGTCCCTCTCAGTCCCTCTCAGTCCCTCTCAGTCCCTCTCATTCCCTCTCAGTCCCTCTCAGTCCCTCTCAGTCCCCTCTCAGTCCCTCTCAGTCCCCTCTCAGTCCCTCTCAGTCCCCTCATCCCTCTCAGTCCCTCTCAGTCCCCTCTCAGTCCCCTCTCAGTCCCCTCTCATCCCTCTCAGTCCCTCTCAGTCCCCTCTCATCCCCTCTCAGTCCCTCTCAGTCCCTCTCAGTCCCTCTCAGTCCCTCTCAGTCCCTCTCAGTCCCCTCTCAGTCCCTCTCAGTCCCCTCTCATTCCCCTCTCAGTCCCTCTCAGTCCCTCTCAGTCCCTCTCAGTCCCCTCTCAGTCCCCTCTCAGTCCCCTCTCAGTCCCTCTCAGTCCCCTCTCAGTCCCTCTCATTCCCCTCTCAGTCCCTCTCAGTCCCTCTCAGTCCCTCTCAGTCCCTCTCAGTCCCTCTCAGTCCCCTCAGTCCCCTCTCAGTCCCCTCTCAGTCCCTCTCAGTCCTCTCAGTCCCTCTCAGTCCCTCTCAGTCCCCTCTCAGTCCCTCAGTCCCCTCTCAGTCCCCTCTCAGTCCCTCTCAGTCCCTCTCAGTCCCTCTCAGCCCTCTCAGTCCCTCTCAGTCCCTCTCTCAGTCCCTCTCAGTCCCTCTCAGTCCCTCTCAGTCCCCTCTCAGTCCCTCTCAGTCCCTCTCAGTCCCTCTCAGTCCCCTCTCAGTCCCTCTCAGTCCCTCTCAGTCCCTCTCAGTCCCTCTCAGTCCCCTCTCAGTCCCCTCTCAGTCCCTCTCAGTCCCCTCTCAGTCCCTCTCAGTCCCTCTCAGTCCCTCTCAGTCCCCTCTCAGCCCCTCTCAGTCCCTCTCAGTCTCTCTCAGTCCCTCTCAGTCCCTCTCAGTCCCTCTCATCCCCTCTCAGTCCCTCTCTCAGTCCCTCTCAGTCCCTCTCAGTCCCCTCTCAGTCCTCTCAGTCCTCTCAGTCCCTCTCAGTCCCTCTCAGTCTCAGTCCCTCTCAGTCCCTCTCAGTCCCTCTCAGTCCCTCTCATCCCCTCAGTCCCCTCTCATTCCCCTCTCAGTCCCCTCTCAGTCCCCTCTCAGTCCCTCTCAGTCCCTCTCAGTCCCCTCTCATTCCCCTCTCAGTCCCTCTCAGTCCCTCTCAGTCCCCTCTCAGTCCCTCTCAGTCCCCTCTCAGTCCCTCTCAGTCCCCTCTCAGTCCCCTCTCAGTCCCTCTCAGTCCCCTCTCATTCCCCTCTCAGTCCCTCTCAGTCCCTCTCAGTCCCTCTCAGTCCCCTCTCATCCCCTCTCAGTCCCTCTCAGTCCCCTCTCAGTCCCCTCTCAGTCCCCTCTCAGTCCCTCTCAGTCCCCTCAGTCCCCTCTCAGTCCCCTCTCAGTCCCTCTCAGTCCCCTCTCAGTCCCCTCTCAGTCCCTCTCAGTCCCCTCAGCCCCTCTCAGTCCCTCTCAGTCCTCTCAGTCCCTCTCAGTCCCTCTCAGTCCCTCTCATCCCCTCTCAGTCTCTCTCAGTCCCCTCTCAGTCCCTCTCAGTCCCTCTCATCCCTCTCAGTCTCTCTCAGTCCCTCTCAGTCCCTCTCAGTCCCTCTCAGTCCCTCAGTCCCTCTCAGTCCCTCTCAGTCCCTCTCAGTCCCTCTCAGTCCCTCTCAGTCCCTCTCAGTCCCCTCTCAGTCCCTCTCAGTCCCCTCTCAGTCCTCTCAGTCCTCTCAGTCCCTCTCAGTCTCTCTCTCTCTCAGTCCCTCTCAGTCCCTCTCAGTCCCCTCTCAGTCCTCTCAGTCCCTCTCAGTCTCTCCTCTCTCTCAGTCCCTCTCAGTCCCTCTCAGTCCCTCTCAGTCCCTCTCAGTCCCTCTCAGTCCCTCTCAGTCCCTCTCAGTCCTCTCTCAGTCCCTCTCAGTCCCTCTCAGTCCCTCTCAGTCCCCTCTCAGTCCCTCTCAGTCTCTCCCTCAGTCTCTCAGTCCCTCTCAGTCCCCGCTCAGTCCCCTCTCAGTCTCTCTCAGTCTCTCAGTCCCTCTCAGTCCCTCTCAGTCCCTCTCAGTCCCTCTCAGTCTCTCCAGTCCCTCTCAGTCTTCTCAGTCCCTCTCAGTCCTCTCAGTCCCTCTCAGTCCCTCTCAGTCCCTCAGTCCCTCTCAGTCTCAGTCCCTCAGTCTTCCCTCTCAGTCCCTCTCAGTCTCTCAGTCCCTCTCAGTCCCCTCTCAGTCTCTCTCAGTCCCTCTCAGTCCCTCTCAGTCCCTCTCAGTCCCTCTCAGTCCTCTCAGTCTCTTCAGTCCCTCTCAGTCCCTCTCAGCCCTCTCAGTCCCTCTCAGTCCCTCTCAGTCCCTCTCAGTCCTCTCAGTCCCTCTCATCCCCTCTCAGTCCCTCTCAGTCCCCTCTCAGTCCCTCTCAGTCCCTCTCAGTCCCTCTCAGTCCCTCTCAGTCCCTCTCAGTCCCTCTCAGTCCCTCTCAGTCCCTCTCAGTCCCTCTCAGTCCCTCTCAGTCCCTCTCAGTCCCTCTCAGTCCCTCTCAGTCCCCTCTCAGTCCCTCTCAGTCAGTCTCTCAGTCCCTCTCAGTCCCTCTCAGTCCCTCTCAGTCCCCTCTCAGTCCTCAGTCTCTTCAGTCCCCTCTCAGTCCCTCTCAGTCCCTCCAGTCCCTTCAGTCTCTCATTCCAGTCCCTCAGTCCCTCTCAGTCCCTCTCAGTCCCTCTCAGTCCCTCTCAGTCTCTCTCAGTCCCTCTCAGTCCCCTCTCAGTCCCTCTCAGTCCCTCTCAGTCCCTCTCAGTCCCTCTCAGTCCCCTCTCAGTCCCTCTCAGTCCTCTCAGTCCCCTCTCAGTCCCTCTCAGTCCTCTCAGTCCCTCTCAGTCCCTCTCAAGTCCCTCTCAGTCCCTCTCAGTCTCTCTCAGTCCCTCTCAGTCCCTCTCAGTCCCTCTCAGTCCCTCTCAGTCCCTCTCAGTCCCTCTCAGTCTCTCTCAGTCCCTCTCAGTCCTCTCAGTCCCTCTCAGTCCCTCTCAGTCCCTCTCAGTCCCTCTCAGTCCCTCTCAGTCCTCTCAGTCCCTCTCAGTCCCTCTCAGTCCCTCTCAGTCCCTCTCAGCCCTCTCAGTCCCCTCTCAGTCCCTCTCAGTCCCTCTCAGTCCTCTCAGTCCCTCTCAGTCCCTCTCAGTCCCTCTCAGTCCCTCTCAGTCCCTCTCAGTCCCCTCTCAGTCCCTCTCAGTCCCTCTCAGTCTCTCTCAGTCCCTCTCAGTCCCTCTCAGTCCCTCTCAGTCCCTCTCAGTCCCTCTCAGTCCTCTCAGTCCCTCTCAGTCCCTCTCAGTCTCTCTCAGTCCCTCTCAGTCCCTCTCAGTCCCTCTCAGTCCCTCTCAGTCCCTCTCAGTTTATTGATCAGGAATCAGTCACAGAGAGTTTATTGATCAGGAATCAGTCACAGAGAGTTATATGATCAGGAATCAGTCACAGAGAGTTTATTGATCAGGAATCAGTCACAGAGAGTTTATTGATCAGGAATCAGTCACAGAGAGTTTATTGATCAGGAATCAATCACAGAGTTATTGATCAGGAAACAAAAGACAGAAATTCAAAACATCAATAAAGTTTTTCCTCAACATTTTATTTTCTAAACAATATTTCCAAATTCTGCAAAAGCATTGACAGAAAGAGTCGTTGTATTTCTATCATCTGATTTGGTTTATTTCATGATATTGATTATTGTGGAAACAGCTGATCGTTAGAATCTACGGAAGCTCAAAGGGGCCAAACTCAATCCATTCAAAACTAAAACATTTCAATCCCTAAAATATTTGAGTCTGAAACAAAGTTGAGTTTAATCTGAATATTTTAGCAGAAAGAGAAATCAATCATGTGTATTGATCTCTAATAGACGCTGCTGCTCTCAGTGTTTCTTACTGGAGAGATCCTGCTGGCCTCTCTTCCTCTGATGGGATCCAGGGACCTGCATTCAACATATTCAATCAATAAAACACACTTCTAACACTTTGATGATGATGAAATATCAAAAATGATCATCATCATCATCATCATCATCATCATCATCATCATCATCATCATCATCTTTATTTAATGATCACCTTCTTCTTGGATCCTGAAGCGCTCAGAGCGGCGAGCTTACTCTCGATGTCCGAAACCTGCACAAACATGAAATCATGAAATCATGGATGATGCAACATCTGAGCCTCCATGCTAACCAGAGCCCAGGCTGCTCTGAGGTGATTGGTCAACCTCTTAGAGATGCCCCGCCCCTTAAGGTACAATGTGTTGGAGCGTTAGCCAATAGGAGCGAGGGTGTTCTGTAGTGATGTCACTGTGTTCAGGAAGTAAGCAAAGGAGTCCAGTGGAGTTGTTTTGTAGTGTTTGTTTACAGTATAAACTTGTTGTTGTTTACCTCGCTGTCGGCGCTCTGCACCCTGTAGTGTTTGTTTACAGTATAAACTTGTTGTTGTTTACCTCACTGTCGGCGCTCTGCACCCTGTAGTGTTTGTTTACAGTATAAACATGTTGTTGTTTACCTCGCTGTCGGCGCTCTGCACCCTGTAGTGTTTGTTTACAGTATAAACATGTTGTTGTTTACCTCGCTGTCGGCACTCTGCACCCTGTAGTGTTTGTTTACAGTATAAACATGTTGTTGTTTACCTCGCTGTCGGCACTCTGCACCCTGTAGTGTTTGTTTACAGTATAAACATGTTGTTGTTTACCTCGCTGTCGGCACTCTGCACCCTGTAGTGTTTGTTTACAGTATAAACATGTTGTTGTTTACCTCGCTGTCGGCACTCTGCACCCTGTAGTGTTTGTTTACAGTATAAACATGTTGTTGTTTACCTCGCTGTCGGCACTCTGCACCCTGTAGTGTTTGTTTACAGTATAAACATGTTGTTGTTTACCTCGCTGTCGGCACTCTGCACCCTGTAGTGTTTGTTTACAGTATAAACATGTTGTTGTTTACCTCGCTGTCGGCGCTCTGCACCCTGTAGTGTTTGTTTACAGTATAAACATGTTGTTGTTTACCTCGCTGTCGGCGCTCTGCACCCTCTGAGCGGTCCGAGCCACCTCGTCCTCCAGCTCCGACAGATCAGAGTCCGTCGCTCCGAACCTCGACTGAGCGCCGCGCTCCAGGTGAGAGAGCTTCTGCTCCAGAGAGAAGGAGGAGCCTGCCGCCAGGTACACCTGTACAGGTAACACATATATATATATATATATATATATATACTTATACACACAACCAGAGAGAAGGAGGAGCCTGCCGCCAGGTACACCTGTACAGGTAACACATATATATATATATATATATATATACTTATACACACAACCAGAGAGAAGGAGGAGCCTGCCGCCAGGTACACCTGTACAGGTAACACACACATATATATATATATATATATATACTTATACACACAACCAGAGAGAAGGAGGAGCCTGCCGCCAGGTACACCTGTACAGGTAACACACACATATATATATATACTTATACACACAACCAGAGAGAAGGAGGAGCCTGCCGCCAGGTACACCTGTACAGGTAACACACACATATATATATAATATATATATACTTATACACACAACCAGAGAGAAGGAGGAGCCTGCCGCCAGGTACACCTGTACAGGTAACACACACATATATATATATACTTATACACACAACCAGAGAGAAGGAGGAGCCTGCCGCCAGGTACACCTGTACAGGTAACACACATATATATATATATATATATATATACACACAACCAGAGAGAAGGAGGAGCCTCCTGCCAGGTACACCTGTACAGGTAACACATATATATATATATATATATATATATATACTTATACACAAACCAGAGAGAAGGAGGAGCCTCCTGCCAGGTACACCTGTACAGGTAACACATATATATATATAATATATATATACTTATACACACAACCAGAGAGAAGGAGGAGCCTGCCGCCAGGTACACCTGTACAGGTAACACACATATATATATATATACTTATACACACAACCAGAGAGAAGGAGGAGCCTGCCGCCAGGTACACCTGTACAGGTAACACACATATATATATATACTTATATACTTATACACACAACCAGAGAGAAGGAGGAGCCTGCCGCCAGGTACACCTGTACAGGTAACACACATATATATATATACTTATATACTTATACACACAACCAGAGAGAAGGAGGAGCCTCCTGCCAGGTACACCTGTACAGGTAACACATATATATATATATTATATATATACTTATACACACAACCAGAGAGAAGGAGGAGCCTGCCGCCAGGTACACCTGTACAGGTAACACACATATATATATATACTTATACACACAACCAGAGAGAAGGAGGAGCCTGCCGCCAGGTACACCTGTACAGGTAACACACATATATATATACTTATATACTTATACACACAACCAGAGAGAAAGGAGGAGCCTGCCGCCAGGTACACCTGTACAGGTAACATACATATATATATATATACTTATACACACAACAGGAGAAGGAGGAGCCTGCCGCCAGGTACACCTGTACAGGTAACACACATATATATATATACTTATACACACAACCAGAGAGAAGGAGGAGCCTGCCGCCAGGTACACCTGTACAGGTAACACACATATATATATACTTATACACACAACCAGAGAGAAGGAGGAGCCTGCCGCCAGGTACACCTGTACAGGTAACACACATATATATATATACTTATATACTTATACACACAACCAGAGAGAAGGAGGAGCCTGCCGCCAGGTACACCTGTACAGGTAACATACATATATATATATATACTTATACACACAACCAGGGAGAAGGAGGAGCCTGCTGCCAGGTACACCTGTACAGGTAACACATACAGATGTAGCACTCCAGATAGGACTCCAATGGGTGTGTCCCAACCAAAAACCCAGCGGATCCCAGTGGCTGGGGGCGTCGCCAAATTGCTAGAGGGCGTTGCCAAATTTCCCCATTTGTTCAATTTCAGGATTGAACCATGAGATGGCGCTGCATTCCCAAATACACAAAGACAACTGGGTGCTGCAGAACTTAGTCTGTTTGCAATGTTTGCAGCTCTGCAGTTGTGTTTGCTGAATACTGTAGCATTTAATCACTTCTTTCTTATGGTTTCCACAGGCTACTATAACGACAAAACATCAATATTTAGATCAAATCAAGTATATCTAATCTTATTATCTTAATTGTAATTCAATAAATATAGTCTTTATATATTAAATAATCATAATAACAATGTAAATGTTTACGCTTCTTTATTTGTTATGCTCATACTTTTACAATAGTTTGCTTTATGCAGTATATGTTTTGTAATATTGTTGTGGTGTTTTTACAAAGTACGGGAGATCGAAGTGAATCAACTCATACATTAAGAGAAGAGAAGAGGGACCGTTATTAACCCCGTGGGGAACTTCAGTTGTTCAAACAGCAACAGGTGAGAGTGAAAAACAGGACAGCACAGATTCATAAAATCAAAAATAAAATCAGCGATAAAAATAATAATAATGAGAAACTATGAAATAAGAAATGAATCAAAATCAAATGTAGTTTTTTCATATTATAATGTATTGTATTATTAAGTAATATCATACATTAACCCCATTATAGCAGATGCACATTGAACGGATGAACACATTTATGCATCAATAATTACAACGGAGTATTTCTAAATACAAGTTGTAAAAATACTTATATGTATTTAATACTAATAACATAATGATTCATTTTACTTTCAGATGATAATACTTTTCAGGGTTAGGTCCGGTCTGACAGCGCAGAGAGGAAGAGAAGATCTACATCCAAACGGAATCAATAGAATTCATTATTATTACTACGTTAGGTCTTGTTCATTGTTACAGACTGCTGGGGGGTTGGGAGATCACAGGGGGGGTTGGGAGATCACAGGGGGGTTGAGAGATCACAGGGGGGTTGGGAGATCACAGGGGGGTTGAGAGATCACAGGGGGGGTTGGGAGATCACAGGGGGGGTTGGGAGATCACAGGGGGGTTAGGAGATCACAGGGGGGGTTGGGAGATCACAGGGGGGTTGGGAGATCACAGGGGGGTTGGAGATCACAGGGGGGGTTAGGAGATCACGGGGGGGTTGGGAGATCACAGGGGGGGTTGGGAGATCACAGGGGGGTTAGGAGATCACAGGGGGGGTTGGGAGATCACAGGGGGGGTTGGGAGATCACAGGGGGGTTAGGAGATCACAGGGGGGGTTGGGAGATCACAGGGGGGTTAGGAGATCACAGGGGGGGTTGGGAGATCACAGGGGGGTTGGGAGATCACAGGGGGGGGGGGTTAGGAGATCACAGGGGGGGGGGGGTTAGGAGATCACAGGGGGGGGGGGAGATCACAGGGGGGGTTGGGAGATCACAGGGGGGGTTAGGAGATCATCAGGGGGTTGGGAGATCACAGGGGGGTTTAGGGGGGTTGGGAGATCACAGGGGGGGTTAGGAGATCACAGGGGGGGTTGGGAGATCACAGGGGGGTTGGGAGATCACAGGGGGGGTTAGGAGATCACAGGGGGGGTTGGCAGATCACAGGGGGGGTTGGGGGGGGGGTTGGGAGATCACAGGGGGGGTTGGGAGATCACAGGGGGGGTTGGGAGATCACAGGGGGGGGGAGCACAGGGGGGGTTGGGGGGTTGGGAGATCACAGGGGGGGTTGGGAGATCACAGGGGGGGGGATGGGGGGGTTGGGAGATCACAGGGGGGGTTAGGAGATCACAGGGGGGGTTGGGTTGGGAGATCACGGGGGGGTTGGGGGGGGTTGGGAGATCACAGGGGGGGTTGGGAGATCACAGGGGGGGTTGGGAGATCACAGGGGGGGTTAGGAGATCACAGGGGGGTTGGGAGATCACAGGGGGGGTTAGGAGATCAGGAGATCACAGGGGGAGTTAGGAGATCAGGAGATCACAGGGGGGGTTGAGAGATCACAGGGGGGGTTGGGAGATCACAGGGGGGGTTGAGAGATCACAGGGGGGGTTGGGAGATCACAGGGGGGGGTTGGGAGATCACAGGGGGGTTGGGAGATCACAGGGGGGGTTGGGAGATCACGGGGGGGGTTGGGAGATCACAGGGGGGGTTGGAGATCACAGGGGGGGTTGGGAGATCACAGGGGGTTGGGAGATCACAGGGGGGGTTGGGAGATCACAGGGGTTGGGAGATCACAGGGGGGGTTAGGAGATCACAGGGGGGGTTGGGAGATCACAGGGGGGTTAGGAGATCACAGGGGGGGTTGGGAGATCACAGGGGGGGTTGGGAGATCACAGGGGGGGTGTAGGAGATCACAGGGGGGGTTAGGAGATCACAGGGGGGTTAGGAGATCACAGGGGGGGTTAGGAGATCACAGGGGGGGTTGGAGATCACAGGGGGGGTTAGGAGATCAGGAGATCACAGGGGGAGTTAGGAGATCAGGAGATCACAGGGGGGGTTGGGAGATCACAGGGGGGGTTGGGAGATCACAGGGGGGGTTGGGAGATCACAGTAATTCCGATAGACCATCGGAATGTGACCTCCACACAGAGTTCGCAGCATACAGTATATACAGTACATACAGTACATACAGTACGTACAGTACGTACAGTACGTACAGTACGTACAGTACGTACAGTACGTACAGTACATACAGTACATACAGTACGTACAGTACGTACAGTACGTACAGTACGTACAGTACATACAGTACATACTGTACGTACAGTACGTACAGTACGTACAGTACATACAGTACATACTGTACGTACAGTACGTACAGTACGTACAGTACGTACAGTACATACAGTGAACGGTCCATGTTTGTAAACACTGTGAAATGTGACTTTATTTGATCATTTCAGTTAAAAACTAACGTTCATGTTTCTCTTTTGAGAAGAGAAACATGAACGTGTTAGTGGCTGACCCAGCCCCATGGTCTGTCACAGTAGTGCGGGAAAGAGAAGTGCACTGTTTTGCCTGGCGCTACCATGGAAACCAAACAATGGTGTAGCTGTATTAAAGTCCGAGTGGAAACAGTCCTGAGTAAATCTGATTTTGTCAGAAACCGGGAGAGGGCTATGAAATCGGGACTCTCCCCCGAAAAACCGATCCGAGCTCGTCCTGGTTTCCGCAGCAGATAGGCCGACGGTGTTACGTCAGTTATATTTATTAAAACGGTGAAAACTGAACTTGAAAATTGTTTCCTCTTTTTATTTTCTTTATTATTTTCGCGACGGGCTGTGTTGCCTGTGTGTGATTAAAAATTCATTCGCAGAAATGTAAAGTGATCTAACTAAGTTCTATTCATATGTTGACGGGAGGAGCAGTGTAAATGGGTGGCCTATATGAGCTTTAAAAGCACCATCGATCACTTCTCCAAACTCTTGACGGGAAAAAGGTGTAAATGGTGGGCTGTACTGTACTGTACTGTACTGTACTGTACTGTACTATACTGTACTGTACTGTACTGTACTGTACTGTACTATACTGTACTGTACTGTACTGTACTGTACTGTACTATACTATCTGTACTGTACTGTACTGTACTGTACTGTACTGTACTATACTGTACTGTACTGTACTGTACTGTACTGTACTGTACTGTACTATACTGTACTGTACTGTACTGTACTGTACTGTACTATACTATACTGTACTGTACTGTACTGTACTTACTATACTATACTGTACTGTACTGTACTGTACTATACTGTACTGTACTGTACTGTACTGTACTGTACTGTACTGTACTATACTGTACTGTACTGTACTATACTGTACTGTACTGTACTGTACTGTACTGTACTGTACTCATATGAAAGGCCATTCAAGCTAGACGTTCTTCTGGAAATGTTCACATCAGGCACCTTCAAGTTAAACAATAACACAGTCAATGATGTGGATTAAACCACATTATTTCGTAAAAAGAAACGAAAATATGATTT
>JAAKFY010000085.1:110383-117883 GCA_011823955.1 Dissostichus mawsoni
TCCTCTCTGAGGGGCGGAGCTTCAGCATCTGAGACAGGAGATCCTCCGTCTTCCCAGGGAGCTGCTGCAGCCTGGAGGAGAGCTAACAGCTAACTGCTAACACACAGGGTATCAGACTGCAGCTGGGGAGAGCTAACATGCTAACTGCTAACACACAGGGTATCAGACTGCAGCCTGGGGAGAGCTAACATGCTAACTGCTAACACACAGGGTATCAGACTGCAGCCTGGGGAGAGCTAACATGCTAACAGCTAACACACTGTTTATCAGACTGCAGCCTGGGGAGAGCTAACATGCTAACTGCTAACACGCTAACAGTAACACACTGTTTATCAGACTGCAGCCTGGGGAGAGCTAACACGCTAACAGCTAACACACTGTTTATCAGACTGCAGCATGCTAACTGCTAACACACTGTTTATCAGACTGCAGCATGCTAACTGCTAACACACTGTTTATCAGACTGCAGCATGCTAACATGCTAACTGCTAACACACTGTTTATATATTTGAGTTAATCTGCACTTCTTAAATGTTTGTATATTTGTATTTCCGAACGTTTCCAAACGTTGTGAAGCTTCTTGGGCTGAGAGGGAAGAAACAGCTCTGAGGAGACAAAAGAATCATAAAAACACATCTACATATATCTTAGATTTATAGATATATATATGTATATATAATAATATAAGAGAGTTGTGCACCTGGGTGAAAGTGTGGCAGCTGAGTGACTCCAGGCCAGCTGAGCTCGGACGGGACGCCCAGCACCTGCAGGGAGAAGCATCAATAATAACAACAATACAAACAATAAGTTAATAAATATTATTATTGTTATTGTACCGTCCAGATGTGCTGCAGCTGTGCGCTCTGGTCTGAGTCTCCGGGAACGCTGGCGCCCCTGCAGCATCTCCACAAAGATACACCCTGCACTCCTGAGAGAACACAGCTGGGTCCATCACAGGAAACAACAACAACAATATGTTTCTGTTGTGAAACACTGAATGTCCTCTTCCAACATGAGAGTAACATGAAAAAGGTATCCCAACTGTAGCTGTTGCATGACAGGATGTCTGATTACCTAGAAGAGCATCAGGACTGTTTGAGGCATAGATAGCTATGTGATTAACATGATGATTCAGCCTCTATGGAGAGAGACAGATGACAAGCATGATCATTTCTGACGTGGAGCTAATCTGAAGAAACATTGAATACTGCTTTCTATTCCTCCATCTTGTGACTGTGTAACTCCCTCTCTTGGATATCAGCATGTGAAGGACACTGTTCAGGAACTAGTTGATGCTCTGTGTAGTGGCATCCAAGGTTTCCTTTTGCCACTATAGAGCGGATGACGACACGCAATCCAGAGCAATAAGCAGCCGAAGGTTTTCATTCAAAAAAGTAATTTATTAACAAAAAAGTATTGACTTAAATCGTCTCAAAATAACTAATCTAAATAGATATTTCGGCGACAAACTTTCTTATATAAATTATACTTTGCAGTCCAATCTGCAACACTCATTTCTGTTCACAATTTGCGGTGGAAAAACTGTTCCGCTCCCCGTCTCATCAGGTCTCATCAGGTCTCTTCAGGTCTCTTCAGGTCTATCAGGTCTCTTCAGGTCTCATCAGGTCTCTTCAGGTCTCATCAGGTCTCTTCAGGTCTATCAGGTCTCTTCAGGTCTTCAGGTCTCATCAGGTCTCTTCAGTCTCATCAGGTCTCTTCAGGTCTATCAGGTCTCATCAGGTCTCTCAGGTCTCATCAGGTCTTCAGGTCTCATCAGGTCTCTTCAGGTCTATCAGGTCTCTTCAGGTCTCATCAGGTCTCTCAGGTCTATCAGGTCTCTTCAGGTCTCATCAGGTCTCTTCAGGTCTCATCAGGTCTCTTCAGGTCTCATCAGGTCTATCAGGTCTCTTCAGGTCTCATCAGGTCTCTTCAGGTCTCATCAGGTCTCTTCAGGTCTCATCAGGTCTATCAGGTCTCTTCAGGTCTATCAGGTCTCATCAGGTCTCTTCAGGTCTCATCAGGTCTCTTCAGGTCTCTTCAGGTCTATCAGGTCTATCAGGTCTCTTCAGGTCTCATCAGGTCTCTTCAGGTCTCATCAGGTCTCATCAGGTCTCTTCAGGTCTCAGAGAACACCGGAAGGTGCCAGGAAACAGATCATATTTACGATTTAAAACGAAACAATCATTTCATCAAAAGATATTCACCATGGCAACATAAATCCTTTCCGTCATTAATTCATTTATCAAATGATGAATCTAAATAATAACTTGGACTCATTGTGGCTCTAACACTCTGTATGTGATGACTACTTCCATTCTGGAGAGGATCACAAACACATGGACCCTGAGATTGAAGCTCAAGCCGGGGACCAGGGAGATGCTTCTGACAGTTATAGTAATATGTAGTGTATGTACCAGATGTCCAGGCTGCTGCAGTACTCTGTGTTCCCCAGCGGACGTCAGGGGGGCGGTACCACAGAGTCACAACCTGAGAGGACAGAACCAGACCGGGGACAGACTGAGCGCGGGCCAGACCTGAGAGACGAGACATCAAGAGACATCAAGACACAAGAGACGAGACAAGAGAGAAGATAAGGAGCCCCTCCCCACGCCCTCTGAGAGAGATTTGGTTACAAAGAACACAATGGTGCTCTAGGAGGAGATTCAGGTGATAAGGGGGGGGGGGGGGGGGTACCTTGGTTGCTGATTGGCTAATGGTTACACAAGACAAAACATCGTGATGACATCATCAAGTGGCCAAAATCTGATCAGCTCATTTTCAGACAGGTTTTTATAGAAATGGATCAGGAGAAAAAGAGAGAGAATCTTTGTTCCTGAAACTTTCAGAGTCTCTCAATTATGTATTTAATGTATATCATGTATTTAATGTATATCATGTATTTAATGTATATCATGTATTTAATGTATGTCATGTATTTAATGTATATCATGTATTTAATGTATGTCATGTATTTAATGTATATAATGTATTTAATGTATATCATGTATTTAATGTATTTAATGTATATAATGTATTTAATGTATATCATGTATTTAATGTATATCATGTATTTAATGTATATCATGTATTTAATGTATATCATGTATTTAATGTATAATGTATTTAATGTATATCATGTATTTAATGTATTTAATGTATATCATGTATTTAATGTATATCATGTATTTAATGTATATCATGTATTTAATGTATATAATGTATTTAATGTATATCATGTATTTAATGTATTTAATGTATATAATGTATTTAATGTATATCATGTATTTAATGTATTAATGTATATAATGTATTTAATGTATATCATGTATTTAATGTATTTAATTATAATGTATTTAATGTATATAATGTATTTAATGTATATCATGTATTTAATGTATATCATGTATTTAATGTATATAATGTATTTAATGTATATCATGTATTTAATGTATATCATGTATTTAATGTATTTAATGTATATAATGTATTTAATGTATATCGTATTTAATGTATATCATGTATTTAATGTATTTAATGTATATAATGTATTAATGTATTTAATGTATATCATGTATTTAATGTATATAATGTATTTAATGTATATAATGTATTTAATGTATATCATGTATTTAATGTATATCATGTATTTAATGTATATAATGTATTTAATGTATATCATGTATTTAATGTATATCATGTATTTAATGTATATCATGTATTTAATGTATAGCATGTATTTAATGTATATCATGTATTTAATGTATATCATGTATTTAATGTATATCATGTATTTAATGTATATCATGTATAATGTATTTAATGTATATCTGTATTAATGTATATAATGTATTTAATGTATATCATGTATTTAATGTATATCATGTATTTAATGTATATAATGTATTTAATGTATATCATGTATTTAATGTATTTAATGTATATCATGTATTTAATGTATATCATGTATTTAATGTATGTCATGTATTTAATGTATATAATGTATTTAATGTATATCATGTATTTAATGTATTTAATGTATTTAATGTATATCATGTATTTAATGTATATCATGTATTTAATGTATTTAATGTATATCATGTATTTAATGTATATCATGTATTTAATGTATATAATGTATTTAATGTATTTAATGTATATCATGTATTTAATGTATATCATGTATTTAATGTATTTAATGTATATAATGTATTTAATGTATTTAATGTATATCATGTATTTAATGTATATCATGTATTTAATGTATTTAATGTATATAATGTATTTAATGTATATCATGTATTTAATGTATATCATGTATTTAATGTATATAATGTATTTAATGTATATCATGTATTTAATGTATATAATGTATTTAATGTATATCATGTATTTAATGTATATCATGTATTTAATGTATTTAATGTATATCATGTATTTAATGTATATCATGTATTTAATGTATATCATGTATTTAATGTATTTAATGTATATCATGTATTTAATGTATATCATGTATTTAATGTATTTAATGTATATCATGTATTTAATGTATATCATGTATTTAATGTATTTAATGTATATCATGTATTTAATGTATAAATGTATTTAATGTATATCATGTATTTAATGTATTCATGTATTTAATGTATATAATGTATTTAATGTATATCATGTATTTAATGTATTTAATGTATCATGTATTTAATGTATATCATGTATTTAATGTATGTCATGTATTTAATGTATATAATGTATTTAATGTATATCATGTATTTAATGTATATCATGTATTTAATGTATTTAATGTATATAATGTATATCATGTATTTAATGTATATCATGTATTTAATGTATATCATGTATTTAATGTATATCATGTATTTAATGTATATAATGTATTTAATGTATATCATGTATTTAATGTATATCATGTATTTAATGTATATAATGTATTTAATGTATATCATGTATTTAATGTATTTAATGTATAATGTATTTAATGTATATAATGTATTTAATGTATATCATGTATTTAATGTATATCATGTATTTAATGTATTTAATGTATATAATGTATTTAATGTATATCATGTATTTAATGTATTTAATGTATATCATGTATTTAATGTATTAATGTATATAATGTATGTAATGTATATCATGTATTTAATGTATATAATGTATATAATGTATTTAATGTATTTAATGTATTATGATATCATGTATTCATGTATTTAATGTATATCATGTATTTAATGTATATCATGTATTTAATGTATATAATGTATATCATGTATTTAATGTATTAATGTATATCATGTATTAATGTATAATGTATTTAATGTATAATGTATTTATGTATCATGTATTTAATGTATATAATGTATTTATGTATATCTGTATAATTTAATGTATTTAATGTATATCATGTATTTATGTATATCATGTATTTAATTTATATCATGTATTTAATGTATTTAATGTATATCATGTATTTAATGTATATAATGTATTTAATGTTATCATGTATTTAATGTATTTAATGTATATCATGTATTTAATGTATATCATGTATATAATGTATATAATCTATTTAATGTATATCATGTATTTAATGTATATCATGTATTTAATGTATTTAATGTATATCATGTATTTAATGTATATCATGTATTTAATGTATATCATGTATTTAATGTATATCATGTATTTAATGTATATCATGTATT
Organism: Dissostichus mawsoni; assembly: GCA_011823955.1. Classification (NCBI taxonomy): domain Eukaryota; kingdom Metazoa; phylum Chordata; class Actinopteri; order Perciformes; family Nototheniidae; genus Dissostichus; species Dissostichus mawsoni. The sequence goes on from JAAKFY010000085.1 coordinate 116,113, forward strand.
TAATGTATGTCATGTATTTAATGTATATCATGTATTTAATGTATATCATGTATATCATGTATTTAATGTATATCATGTATTTAATATATATCATGTATTTAATGTATTTAATGTATGTCATGTATTTAATGTATATCATGTATTTAATGTATATCATGTATTTAATGTATATCATGTATTTAATGTATTTAATGTATATCATGTATTTAATGTATATCATGTATATAATGTATTTAATGTATATCATGTATTTAATGTATATCATGTATTTAATGTATTTAATGTATATCATGTATATAATGTATATCATGTATTTAATGTATATCATGTATTTAATGTATATAATGTATTTAATGTATTTAATGTATATCATGTATTTAATGTATATCATGTATTTAATGTATTTAATGTATATCATGTATTTAATGTATATCATGTATTTAATGTATATAATGTATTTCATGTATATCATGTATTTAATGTATATCATGTATTTAATGTATATAATGTATTTAATGTATATCATGTATTTAATGTATATCATGTATTTAATGTATTTAATGTATATCATGTATTTAATGTATATCATGTATTTAATGTATATAATGTTTAATGTATTTAATGTATATCATGTATTTAATGTATATCATGTATTTAATGTATATAATGTATTTAATGTATTTAATGTTATCATGTATTTAATGTATTTAATGTATATAATGTATTTAATGTTATCATGTATTTAATGTATATCATGTATTTAATGTATTTAATGTATATCAGTATAATGTATATCATGTATTTAATGTATATCAAATATTTAATGTATTTAATGTATATAATGTATTTAATGTATTTAATGTATTTAATGTATATCATGTATTTAATGTATATAATGTATTTAATGTATATCATGTATTTCATGTATTAATGTATTTAATGTATATAATGTATTTAATGTATTTAATGTATATCATGTATTTAATGTATATAATGTATTTAATGTATTTAATGTATTTAATGTATCATGTAACGTATATCATGTATTTAATGTATTTAATGTATATCATGTATTTAATGTATATAATGTATTTAATGTATTTAATGTATATCATGTATTTAATGTATTTCATGTATATAATGTATTTAATGTATATCATGTATTTAATTTATATAATGTATTTAATGTATTTAATGTACTTCATGTATATCATGTATTTAATGTATTTCATGTATATAATGTATTTAATGTATATCATGTATTTCATGTATATAATGTATTTAATGTATATAATGTATTTAATGTATTTAATGTAATCATGTATTTAATGTATATAATGTATTTAATGTATTTAATGTATTTAATGTATATCATGTATTTAACGTAATCATGTATTTAATGTATTTAATGTATATCATGTATTTAATGTATATAATGTATTTAATGTATTTAATGTATATCATGTATTTATGTATTTCATGTATAATGTTTTAATGTATATCATGTATTTAATTTATATAATGTATTTAATGTATTTAATGTACTTCATGTATATCATGTATTTAATGTATTTAATGTATATAATGCGTTAGTACCGAAAGTCAGCGATCTTGAGCTCTCCTCTGAAGCTCAGCAGCAGGTTCTGAGGCTCAGGTCTCTGTGGAGGATCTTCAGAGAGTGGAGGAAGAGGAGGCCTCTGAGGAGCTGGAGGAGTAGCAGCTGGAGAAACACACATATACATATATATACAGCCTTATACCTTAAATCCTG
>JAAKFY010000085.1:125383-165383 GCA_011823955.1 Dissostichus mawsoni
CCTCTTTCCTCTTCTTTCCTCTCTTCTTCTCCTCCTCTTCCTCACCGCAGCAGATCCTCACACAGCAGGACAGAAGACCCTCCATCTTCCTCTCCTCTCTCTCTCTCTATACCCTCCTCCTCTTCCTCCTCCTCCTCTTCCTCTCACATGACTCAGGTCTCATGACCGTCTGTCTCAACAACAGCAGCTCCATTCACTCAAAATCCTTCAACAGATTTAAATATAAACCGCTAAAGACACGAGGAAATGAGTGAGTCCGTTTCTTAAATAATAAAAAGAATAATCATTTGGTCAATAAATCATAAAGTCTGCAGATATAAAAAAGAAGAAGAAAATAAAACACTAAATTGGTTAATAAATAAATCTTTAAAGGTCCCATTTCTACTGATCCCATTGTTGAGGTCTACTAGAATAGATTCACATCGTTCAATGTTCCAAACTCACACTGGTTTCTCACAGCATCTCTGTATGCTATGTGTATTCACTCTCTGTCCTACACGCCTTGTTGGAGCTCCTGCCCCCCCTCCTGTGAGCCCACTGTGCTCTGATTGGTCAGCTCGCCCACTCTGTTCTGATGAGTCCACCACGTTACAGCGGAACATCAGTGATTATGTGTTACCATGGCGTTTGTTAGCAACCAGGAAATGACACCAGTAATGACAAAAGCAGAGGAGAATGCTGCGTGGGGTCTGGGTGCCGTGTTGGGGGGACGTTGGGGCTCGCTGCTCCGCCCTGTGAGGCTCGAGGAGCGGACAGTGGGAGCTGGATCACTGGGGTCGTTTCCTGGTCAGCGAGACAGCGAGACACAGCCCGAGCACACACCCGCAGCCTGGCTGTGAGTCTGTGTGTGTGTGTGTGTTTGTGTGTGTGCGTGTGTGTGTGTGCCCCGGCCGCATCTCGCCGCCTCAGGCTGAGAAATCCGCAGAGCTGCAGCTGAGAAAAGATTGAGTGTGTGTGAGGAGACGTTACGTCGCTGTACTCACTACACTATAAGAAGTAAACAATGTAAAAAGAGAAATGTCCAACGAGGCGTTCAGGGCAGCATGGACAGGTCTTCTCTGTGTAGAGCTTTACTCTCTACAGGGTGCACTTTGAGGGTTGTGACTCTGCAGACCGGTTACATGCAGAAGCTTCAGAACACAAGGGGACGGGTCAGAACCAGAGAAGCATGGGACCTTCAAGGAAAGCTAATAAAAACACGTAGATAGTAAAATGATTAAAATACATTTGTAAATGTTTAACAGAGGAACAAAGAGGATCAGCGCTGAGGAGTTTATTATTCTGTTCAAACGTCACAAACATTCACTTTAAATTAAAATATTAACTCTACTCAGTATGTACACAGGTTCCTGTCAGAGCGCTCAGAGTCCCAGCAGCACCTGAACACACCGTCCTGTCAGAGGAGCGCTCAGAGTCCCAGCAGCACCTGAACGCACCGTCCTGTCAGAGGAGCGCTCAGAGTCCCAGCAGCACCTGAACGCACCGTCCTGTCAGAGGAGCGCTCAGAGTCCCAGCAGCACCTGAACGCACCGTCCTGTCAGAGGAGCGCTCAGAGTCCCAGCAGCACCTGAACGCACCGTCCTGTCAGAGGAGCGCTCAGAGTCCCAGCAGCACCTGAACGCACCGTCCTGTCAGAGGAGCGCTCAGAGTCCCAGCAGCACCTGAACGCACCGTCCTGTCAGAGGAGCGCTCAGAGTCCCAGCAGCACCTGAACGCACCGTCCTGTCAGAGGAGCGCTCAAGAGTCCCAGCAGCACCTGAACGCACCGTCTGTCAGAGGAGCGCTCAGAGTCCAGCAGCACCTGAACGCACCGTCCTGTCAGAGGAGCACTCAGAGTCCCAGCAGCACCTGAACGCACCGTCCTGTCAGAGGAGCGCTCAGAGTCCCAGCAGCACCTGAACGCACCGTCCTGTCAGAGGAGCGCTCAGAGTCCCAGCAGCACCTGAACGTACCGTCCTGTCAGAAGAGCGCTCAGAGTCCCAGCAGCACCTGAACGCACCGTACTGTCAGAGGAGCGCTCAGAGTCCCAGCAGCACCTGAACGCACCGTACTTTCAGAATAAAACTGGAATCAGGCAGGATAAAAATAAAGGTGTTTATCTGAGGATGAGGAGGATGAGGAGGATGAAGAGGATGAGGAGGATGAAGAGGGGGTCAGGACTGAAGCAGCTCCAGTTTGCTTTCTGACGGAGCGGCGATAATCTCTCCGGACAAAAACAAATCCTGAAACACAAAAAGACTTTTATTACACGCTCTATTTTGAAGGGTCAAAATGACTCATGCGTTTATTTTGTATATTTCAGATGGGCACTAAAGAGGGAACAAATGATATAAAATGAATCTGCTAAAATCAGATAGTAATTATAACTTTTAAAATGTCTTTCTGTTTAAAATGTTCTCACTTTGAAATGTTTTAATACACTTTAAATAAAACCTGTTTTGATTTGAATATGAACTTCTATAGTGTTGGTGGTGCGTTCACGGACCTGATCATAAACCACTTTGACATCAGCGAGCAGCTCGGACAGGTCGCTGTCTCCTCTCCGTTCTCCAGATCCTCCTGAACAACAACAACAACAACAACAACAACAACAACACAACAACAAATCAATACATCATAATTAGGTGTGTCTTGAGAAAGAAATGTTTAAATCTCAACAACAGGGAAAATGTAAGAAAATAAATAAAATCAGACACACTTATTAAACGTATATAAAGAAATGATCACATAACACAGAAATATAAATAAAATGATTTCAGGGTAGGAGAGCAAAAAGGAGATTGTAAAAATCTGTAGAAAACAAAATGTAAATCAAATAAAGCTTGGAACAGTTTTCGGTCCTCCACCACAGAAGAAGAGTCAGCAGTTAGCTCAGTTAGCTCAGTTAGCTCAGTCCCTACCTTAGAGATACAGAATCTGTCTCCGCAGGGACACGGGAAGTAATACATCTCCGTCTCTCCGTCAAACTCAAAGTCCTCGATCTCCACCTCGTCGTGAAACACCGACATCTTTCAGAGAGCCGGGAAACAACCATGGAAGTAACGGAGGAACAGAAACATGTGAAGAGCTTCAGCTGAACGTGAGTGGCGTGGGAGCGTGATGACGTCAGGACGTACGAGACGTCATCACGTTACTGTCGACTCGGGAGTGACGCATCACACGTGTTCCCTAACTTTGATTTAAACATGGTTATTTTATTCTGGATTATTATTTTAAAAGATAAAACACCTGCCTTTGGGTTTTATTTAGATTTGTTTATAATGTGGTTAGCGTGGGGCGGAGCAGCACCAGGCCCTCTTCTACGGGCGCATAAGGGTGCATTGCGCCCTCATCAAAAAGTTAAAGTGAAAAGTATTACATATATAATAACAATAATAATAACAACAACAACAACAACAACAATTAAAACTGCGGTCACAGATGTGCGCAGTGATGAGCGGGCCCTGGCGTCCGTGCGCCTGTCGGGGAGGGCGGCCGGTCGTCCCGGCGTCAAGCAGACGCGCGCGACTCCTCGAAATGAGCCGTTTTGTCATTTCTCTCATTTTGGCGTCCCAGGCTCCCAGGTCCTCCGGCAGCGACCCGGAAACGGATGTCGGCGCGCCGTCTGGATGAAAACAAATGTCTCTAAAGCTCGTCGAGGATCGATTATCGAGGAGGCTGTCTGGAGGAGCCGTAACCGAGGATACACTGATTTAGAGAGAGAGGAGAGGGAGAGAGGAGAGAGGAGAGTCTCTGGAGGAGCTATAACCGAGGGTACACTGATTTAGAGGAGAGAGGAGAGAGGAGAGAGAGACAGGAGAGAGGAGAGAGGAGAGAGAGAGTCTCTGGAGAGCTATAACCGAGGATACACTGATTTAGAGGAAGAGTAGACAGGAGAGAGGAGAGAGGAGACAGGAGAGAGGAGAGAGGAGAGAGGAGAGTCTCTGGAGGAGCTATAACCGAGGATACCTGATTTAGAGGAGAGAGGAGAGAGAGAGAGGAGAGAGGAGAGGGAGGAGAGAGAGGAGAGAGGAGAGTCTCTGGAGGAGCTATAACGAGGGTACACTGATTTAGAGGAGAGAGGAGAGAGGAGAGGAGAGAGGAGAGAGGAGAGAGGAGAGAGGAGAGAGAGAGTCTCTGAGGAGCTATAACCGAGGGTACACTGATGTATCCTCCGGAGTGATTTCAGCCAACAGTGATGTTTAAAAGAGGCGTGACGCATGGCTGGACTTATGTCAAGGAAGCAAAGCTCTGCAACTGTTCCCGTTGTGATTATAAGTTATTTAAGAGGATCAAATGTGCATCAGACTTTCTGCCCTTTACCGTTTGTTTACTCACTAATCACATCTCGCCTGGATGTTAGGCTATTCTTTTAATCCAACTGCTTTCATTCAGACGCGATGTTTACAGTGAGAACAGCAATAACATATGTAACAGGCCTACATTGCACACTTTGTATGCTTTAGTAGATATCTACAAGTAAAGAGTAGATATTATTCATGAAACCATATAGTGTTCACATAATAATATACAAGGCTGTAGCCTGATATACATGATATGCTTTAGGAGCTGTGTGTGTGGTGTGTGTGTGTGTTGTGTGTGTGTGTGTGTGTGTGTGGTGTGTGTGTTAGGGCTAACCCTAACTCTAACCAGTTATGAGCTTTTCTTTGTAAGCCCCGACTTTTTGCAAACAGGTTTAGATTAATGACGGCCGTAGTCATCGACTGAACGTGCTCATGTTCGACGGTAATGCCTCTGACTCTCCATCGATGCTTTTTACTAAGTGTGGTGTTGGAAAACTGAAAATTGAAATTGAAGGTAATATTTCACTGTTTTGAACATTATGCTAATTTAAATAAAAGTAGGCGGAGCTTAAGGGTTCCTGGAGATAATATGTAGAGCAGGTCCACCCGGATATGTGTGCAAGAAAAACGTTTCACTTAAAATAATACATTAAAACCTATGTCATAAAAACTGGTGCAAATCCTCATCAACAACAGAACAAACATATCATCAGAGCACCAGCGCTGTTTAAAAGCGTCCAAGTCTCCAATGTGCTTCTAAACGATGCTCCAGCCAGAGTCTGGCTCTGATGTCACACAGCCAGATCGCTTCTGCCTCTTCCCCTTTCTTATTTTCAACCCTGTTTCTCCTGCTTAAAGAAATGGCCATTTTTGCTTCGCCAGAGAGGTAATTCAGGAGCTGCACTTTTCTTTATTTGTCTTTTTATATGGAGCCCCCATGATAAAACACTCTCGGTAAAAGCTATACCAAAAAGACTAAAAACCAATGTTAAAAGAGAGAAGAAACCGTGAGTCTCTTGCACTCTGTAAAAACATGGAAGACGTCTCTCTAAAACCACAAAATGGACACTGTTAAAAACAGCAGGATTAATAATGGAGATAAAGAATTACAGGCGATGGCACCGTGTCAAAGGTCGGCAGTACGTTTTTTAATGGGAGGTTTGTATAAAACCCTCCACTGTGGGCCTGGTCCGCTTCCTGCACCCGGTCTGGTGCTCACACAGTCTGGTGCTCACACAGTCTGGTGCTCCACACAGTGGAGGTTTGTATAAAACCCTCCACTGTGGGCCTGGTCCGCTTCCTGCACCCGGTTGGTGCTCCACACACTGGAGGTTTGTATAAAAACCCTCCACTGTGGGCCTGGTCCGCTCCCTGCACCCAGTCTGGTGCTCCACACAGTGGAGGTTTGTATAAAACCCTCCACTGTGGGCCTGGTCCGCTCCCTGCACCCGGTCTGGTGCTCCACACAGTGGAGGTTTGTATAAAACCCTCCACTGTGGGCCTGGTCCGCTCCCTGCACCAGTCTGGTGCTCCACACACTGGAGGTTTGTATAAAACCCTCCACTGTGGGCCTGGTCCGCTCCTGCACCCGGTCTGGTGCTCCACACAGTGGAGGTTTGTATAAAAACCCTCCACTGTGGCCTGGTCCGCTCCCTGCACCCAGTCTGGTGCTCCACACACTGGAGGTTTGTATAAAACCCTCCACTGTGGGCCTGGTCCGCTTCCTGCACCGGTCTGGTGCTCCACACAGTGGAGGTTTGTATAAAACCCTCCACTGTGGGCCGGTCCGCTCCCTGCACCCAGTCTGGTGATCCACACAGTGGAGGTTTGTATAAAATCCTCCACTGTGGGCCTGGTCCGCTTCCTGCACCCAGTCTGGTGCTCCACACAGTGGAGGCCCTGTCCTTCAGCACATTTTGTTGGTCGTCTTTACAATGTTCATGTAAATTGTTTTTTGTCAGCTGTGGACAGTCATTCCCTCTTTGTTTGCGACCCCGAGCAGGGGGCCGGCCAGCTCTCCGAGCCCTGGGCTCAGGTAGATCTCCGGGAAAGGGTCTGCTGGGTCCGGCTTGGCTCTTCCCTGTCCGTAGCTCCTTAACAGTCTTTTTCATCAGGGAGAGGATCTGGCTCCAGAGTTGTAGGATCCTCTCGGCCACCCGGACAGAGTGCAGACCCAGCAGAGAGCCCAGGGCCCGGGCATCGCTCAGCTCCGGCCCCACTGCATCCACCAACTGCTGAAGGCACAGGGTCTTGGATCGGCACAGCGCCACCGTCAGGCCGGGTGTTTCGCTGCTGCCGACGTCCAACCTGGCTTTGTGAATCAGAGGCTCTTTCAACAACCAGTACAGAGAGTCAGTCTTTGGACACCTTTTATGGTTAAAAAGGGCCCAAGATTTAAAAACACCCTGATAAAAAGGAGGCAACCCATTTAATTTTAAAAAGTTTAAATCAGTTAAAAACAGAGCAGCATCCAGCCCCAGGTTACTCACGCGTCGGAGAATGCAGCTGCTCACATCTCTCCACACCAAATCAGCCGGGCCGGTCAGATACCTCTGTAAAAACTGTATCCTAAAAGTGGCTGTTCGGCTGGCCAGGTGGATAAGGCCCTGTCCCCCCTCCTCTCTAGATAAAAACAGCACCCCCTGTGGCACCCAGTGTAGGCCCTCCCAAAAAAAATCCACCAATCTTTTTTGTATGGGCTAGTAAGCCTGAGGGAGGGTCCACACAGGTAAGGCGGTGCCACAGTTGGGATGCCACAAGGTTGTTTAAAACCAACACTCTACCTTTAAAAGACATCTGAGGGAGCAGCCACTTCCACTTGGAGAGCTTTCCCTCTATCTTCCCTATGACGTCCTCCCAGTTCTTCAGGACTATATTTGTATTCCCTAAGAACACCCCCAGGTACTTTATTCCATCTTTTTTCCAGACCATGTTCTGGGGAAGAACTGGGAGACCGCCACTCCACTCACCGACAGCGAGGGCCTCACTTTTCCTCCAATTCACCCTCGCTGCCGATGCTGAACTAAACTCCCTCACGATGTCAACTAAAATGTCTATATCTTTTGGTCTCTAATAAAAACAATGATATCATCTGCATACGCTGATAAAACCATGTTTCCATTAAAACCAGGTAAAAACAGCCCTTGCAGTTTGGAGCGTATTTTGTTGAGGAGGGGTTCCAGGGAGAGTGCATAGAGCATGCCAGACAGAGCACAGCCCTGCCGGACCCCTCTACACACTCTAAAAGGAGCACACAACCCACCGTTGAACTTCAGCACACTCTCAATCTTATTGTACAACACCTTGATCTTGGCTATGAAACCAGCGCTGAACCCAAACTTCTCCATTACTTTCCAGAGGAAGCTGTGCTCAACGCGGTCGAAAGCCTTTTCCTGATCTAGAGAAATCAGACCAGTATTAATGCCCAATGAGCTGGAGACCTCCAAAACATCTCGAATTAGGTGGACATTGTCCACCATGGACCTGCCGGGCACACAGTAGGTCTGGTCCCGGTGGATGACCTGCTCCACAGCCCTCCCCAGCCTGGTGGCCAAAGCCTTGGACAGAAGTTTGTAATCCACACACAGCAGAGACACAGGGCGCCAGTTTTTGATGTCCTGCAGGTTTCCTTTTTTTGGTAACAGCGTGATCACCGCTCTCCTGCAGGACATCGGCATAGAGCCAGAGGCCAGACTTTCATTAAAAACGTCTAAAAGGTCATGTGACAAGACGTCCCAGTAGGCTTCGTAAAACTCTACGGAGAGGCCATCGATACCAGGAGCCCGCCGTCCCTGCATGCCTTGCAGGGCGGTCTGCAGCTCCTGGATCGTTAACGGCCCTTCGAGCTGTGAGTTGGTCTCCTCGGAGACCTGAGGTAGTTCGGCACAGAACCCCTCGGACAGAGTTTCCCCCTCCTCATACTCGCTTGTGTAGAGGGTGGAATAAAAACTCACAGCTCGCCTCCTGATCTGGCTTGGCTCTGTTATTTCCTGCCCTGTGTCTGACAGCAGTGAGTGGATCACTCGCCTCTGCCCATTCTTTTTTTCCAGGCCGAAGAAGAAACTAGTGGGAGCATCCATCTCATTGGTGTTGAGAAACCGGGACCTGACCAGTGCACCCTGAACTTTAACGTCCAGCAGGTTGGCTAAAGCCATTTTTTTCTCTTTGAGGATTTCAATATATCCTCGATCTCCTGTGGTCTCACTTATTGTTTCTAGTTCCACTATATCACTCTCCAGGTCTTTCATAGATCTAATGATGTCTTGTGTGACATTGAGGGTGTGCTGTTGGCAGAGCAATCTTATCTCAGTCTTACCATGGTCCCACCACTGCCTAAGACTGCTAAAATCTCCCTTCCTCTGCCTAAAAACACTCCAGAAATAAACAAGGGCCTCTTTAAAATGTTTATCAAATGTTAAAACCGAGTTAAAATGCCAATATGCACTTCTGGGTAAAACATTTCTAATAAAAACATTACATAAAAGCAAAGAGTGATCCGTAAAACCAGCAGGTGATATGCTGCACATTTTAAAAGTGTTAAAATGATGCTTAAAACAATAAAAACGATCTAATCTAGCTGATGAAATTCTATTCTCTCTGATGTGGGACCAGGTGTACTGCCTGTTGTCTGCGTGCATCCTTCTCCATACATCCACCAGGCCGTGGGAGTGGACCAGCTGCCTCAGAGCATGCTGGGACGCTGGATGCGGCTCTGCATGGTTGCGATCTAAAGATGCATTTTCTGTACAATTAAAATCCCCACCCAAGAATAAAAAATCCTCCGTGGCACAACCGTTTAAAACATCACTAACTTTGAGTAAAAACAGCTTCCTCTCTGTACCGTTTGTTGGAGCATACACATTTATAAAAACAACTGTAAAAAGGTCAAACCGTGCTTTTATTAAAAGCAACCTCCCCTTGATAAAATGCTCGACCTCCAGTGAGACAGGATTAAAAGACTTGGAGAGGAGGAAGCCCACCCCCCCACTCAGAGAGGTGTTGTGGCTTAAAATGACTTCCCCCTCCCACTCCTTTTTCCAGTCCGTCTCATTAAAAACATCGCTGTGCGTCTCTTGTAAAAAGAGGACATCGACATGTTTGATTTTTGCACTCTGATAAATAAGTGCCCTCTTTCTTTCCTCTCTGGCCCATTTAAACTTCCCACTCTAAAAGTATCCATTGCGAGTGAGATATTAAAAGCAAAACTAAAAACAAATAAATTAAACACACACATTGAGGTTTTTAAAATCACCGCTGCCCATTTGCTTCCTTACTTTAGTTACAATTCTTTTTAATCTATAAACTTCCAGCTCATCCAAGACAGACTGCTCTTTCCTGTTCATGTGGAGTCTTGCTGAGGCACAAAAAACGGCCAAATCTGGGAAATATTCTTCTATTATTACGTTATGTTGGTTTTTTGTCTGCACCAGGTAATTTTTTATCATTTCAGCTGAGTACATTTTTTTTTGTTGACTACTGCTCAAAAAACCTGGCACATCGCTGCTGTCAGACACACAATCATCCCAACTATCATCCGCCTGTCCTTGCTCTCTTCCTTCCTTTCCCTCACTCCCTACTTTACTGCTTTTTGCAACGGTTGATGTATCTTTTTTATTTCTCCTGCGTTTAATAGCAGTCTTTTTTTATTTATCATTTCTGCTGCCACCTCCTCTTCCTCCATCTCAGCAACCTCCACCCGCTCACCCCATGTTTTGTGGGCGGCCCCGGCGCGGCGGCGGGTGGTCCCGGCGCGGCGGCGGGTGGTCCCGGCGCGGCGGCGGGCGGCCCCGGCGCAGCGGCGGGTGGTCCCGGCCGGCGGCGGGTGGTCCCGGCGCGGCGGCGGGTGGTCCCGGCGCGGCGGCGGGTGGTCCCGGCGCGGCGGCGGGCGGCCCTTGCGCTGGCGCGTTGGACGGTCCAGCCTGCGCGTCATCCGGACCAGGCGGAGCCGGATCCCCGCGCCTCGGACAGGCATTCACGGTGTGCCCTCCTCCCCGCAACCAAAGCACTTCATAACTGATGATGTTGCAAAAATCACAGTCATAATCATCTACTTTAACGTAAAAACGGAGGTTAAGCTCCGCATTCCGATTGTTCAGTATCATATAAACGTGTCTGCGGTGAGACACTACGTGTTTCAGTAACTGAGACTTACATCCAGACAGCATCTTTTTCACTGGAGAAACAAGTTTCCCGTGTCTGGACAGTTCTCTACTGAGGAACTCATCAGTTATGAAGGGAGGGACATTGGAAAGTACAACTTTGGTTGCGGGCAGCATCAGCGGCTATACTTGTACAAACATTTCTCTCACCGTGACGCCTGTCTCGATGACGCGGTTCACCTTCTCCACCTGATCCAGAAAGATCACCACCGCGCTGTTCATCCGCACCAAGGACTTAATGCTGCTGTGCCCGACCTTCTCTCCCACAGCCAGCCCGATCTCCTCCACAGTGCATGGGAAGCCGGCTGAGATTTTAATGCCGTGCTTCCGCGTGAGTTTGGCAAACTCCCCATTTACCATGGCGTCAGACGCCGGCCGGAGAAACCCACAAACACCACCAAAAAGCACGAAAAGTAAAGCAAATCAAACTACCACCGATAAACTATATTAACTTAACACCCATTACACAAAAATAAACGGAAATATAAACGCAAAAGTCTCGCTCTTCTCTTTCTCTCACACTCCAAAATCTCCCAGCATGCACCAGGAAGAAGAAGAAGAAGAAGAAGAAGAAGAAGAAGAAGAGAAGAAGAAGAAGAAGAAGAAGAAGAAGAAGAAGAAGAAGAAGAAGAAGATAGTTGAAATAAAATAAATAACATTGTCTGCTGCATTTATTTGGTCAATTTAAACGGTAAGTAACGTTATTATGTCAGGTGCGCGTGACCTGTGCCGCTGCGCGTTCGTCATCTGCAAGGTGCTTTCACAGCAGTCAATGATGGACATCAGAAAATGGTTCAAACAACCAGCCCTTATGGCCAGCAGTAACACTGCGTCTACTGCAGGTAATCACAGTTCAGATCATGGGGACATTACGTTACCCGCGGCCACTGTCGTGGACACTAACGTCCTCCCGCCCGACTCGCCGGCTTTGCCCGCCTCGCCCACGGAGGCGGAGCAGCCGCAGCCGTCTTCGTTGCCCCAAACACCGCCACCCCTCGGCGGCCCGCAAGTCCCAGAGGACCTCGGCAAAACAGAGCCTGCCCAAGTATATTTAAAAAAGTACCCAACTCGCCCGTAGAGTGGCGTAAGGTGCTCATTTTGCAGCTCATGGTTTCAAAACAGAGATCTCCTGCTATGCCTGTAGACATTTCGGTCTTAAAAGGGGAGTGATTTGTAAAATATCCATAAAGAAAAAGTTAATCTGTTTCCAGTTCTGCTTCATCTGGTGTTGAGATGATTCCATAGATCTCTCCATGTTGCTCTCAAAGTGCACCAGATTGATGCTTTTAACTTCAAGATTTAAAACAAAATCTTCCCGGGGAGCATGCCCCCGGACCCCCCTAGAGGAGGTGAGGACCCCCCTAGAGGAGGTGAGGACCCTCCTATAGGAGGTGAGGCTCCCCCTAGAGGAGGTGAGGACCCTCCTATAGAAGGTGAGGACCCTCCTATAGGAGGTGAGGACCCCCCTAGAGGAGGTGAGGACCCTCCTATAGAAGGTGAGGACCCCCCTAGAGGAGGTGAGGACCCTCCTATAGGAGGTGAGGACTCCCCTAGAGGAGGTGAGGACCCTCCTAGAGGAGGTGAGGACCCCCCTAGAGGAGGTGAGGACCCTCCTATAGAAGGTGAGGACCCCCCTAGAGGAGGTGAGGACCCTCCTATAGGAGGTGAGGACCCCCCTAGAGGTGTTAGGTCCACTCCCCACTTATAAAAATAGCACTTTACCCCTGCACCCTCTCTAATCTCAGATGCACCCCGAGTCATTTTGTTCTGGAACCGGGCCTGAGCACCACGTCACCACTGAGGGACCCCCAGTCTACGCCAGGGCCCGGCAGTTGAACCCTTCCAAACTAGCAGTAGCGAAGGCGGAGTTCTCGACCATGGAACGCCTGGGTATCATCCGCCGGTCTGACAGTCCTTGGGCGTCTCCTCTGCACATCGTCTCCAAGCCTAATGGCGGTTGGCGCCCTTGTGGGGACTACTGCCGCCTCAACGACGCCACGATACCCGACCGCTACCCGGTGCCGCACATTCAGGACTTTTCGGCGCACCTGGCGGTAGGCTGGTGTTTTCTAAGGTGGACCTGGTGTGTGGATACCACCAGGCGCCCATGCCAGAGTTCCCATTAGCCGGTAATTATCGGACTATGACCGGTAAAATATCCTGAAGACCGGCAAATCTAAATCTCTCCGGTCAAAATGTCCGGTCAAAATCATTTCCCCTTAGCGCAATACCGCATCGGTTGCGCCACTTATGTGACAGACAAGAATAGTCAATTCTAATGTCTAATGCTGCGTTCACACCTGACGCGATGCGAATATTCGCTTCGCTCTAATCGCTCGAGTTTCACCGCGGCTGTCAGCTGTGTTTACTCGCATCCTTCAAACAAGACGCGCTGGCTCGGGGGCTACAACTACAACAAAATGAACATATTTGACCGTGATTTAATTGTAATACACGTTTCTAAATGATGCCGAAGTAACTACATACTGATACCGGTTAGTAAAAACCATGAATTAAAAAAAAAACCTTTTCCCTCAACCTATCCTAAGGGAGTGCATGTACGTAGACACGTTGTGCCTCTCCACCTCTGTTCCTTACTTCTTACTTGCTACCCCTTATCCCTCACCCTATCCTAAGGGAGTGCATGTACGTAGACACGTTGTGCCTCTCCACCTCTGTTCCTTACTTCTTACTTGCTACCCCTTATCCCTCACCCTATCCTAAGGGAGTGCATGTACGTAGACACGTTAGTTTAGCTGCTATAGGCTTGGACTGTCGGGGGACACCTTACTTCTTCCTTCTGTCTGTCTGTCTGTGTACTCTCATGTTCCCAATAACCCAGCTTCCCCTAAATTCTTTTTGGTGTCTATATCTACGCCGGGATCCTGAGTCGAGGCTGATCCTGTTGCTGCGGTCCTGAGTCCTGGATCCTGAGTCCTGATCCTGGATCCTCTATCCTGAGTTCTGGATTGAGTCCTGGACTTCGAGTCGTGGCTGAACCTGTCTCTGTGGTCCTGCCTGACTCTCATCATACTACTTCCCTGATGGCTCCCACAGGATTGTTGACATCCTCGTGGATTCATCTTCTTATATAGACACATGCATTTCCAAACATTTGGTCTACCTACGCTGTAAATGTATTATCTCTTCGATTTACACACGGCATCTATTGCAGTCTGTCCGTCCTGGGAGAGGGATCCCTCCTCTGTTGCTCTCCCTGAGGTTTCTCCCATGTTCCCTTTAAACTGGGGGTTTCTCTCTGGAAGTTTCCTTGTACGATGTGAGGGTCTAAGGACAGAGGGGGTCGTATTGTCTACTGATATTCTGTACAAACTGTGAAGTCCACTGAGACAAATGTAACATTTGTGATATTGGGCTATATAAATAAACATTGATTGATTGATTGATGAATTAATGCTTTGACAAGTCTGCAGACAGACGGCAGGCGAAAAACCTTTTAAAATGCTTGTTTTCTGAAGATCGATCGATCAGGCTAAGCTAACGCAGTATATGCTCCGACCGTCCACACTCACAACAACGGCCTACAGACATAAATAAACCAGCGACTGTATTCTCCATGACACAGACAGGCTGTGGTTTGGACTTGTTTCACTTCTGTCCAGTTTCTGAACAGATATGAGGAGCTGTGAGCTCTGAGGGCTAACAGCTAACGGCTGATGTTTGCTGGTTGAACGTCAGTGACGGCAGGCTGAGATCCTCACCGCTGATTGGCTACCGCGAGATCGCATCACGCAAATATGACGCTCGAGTTGAAAAAATTGAACTTGAGCGTTTATCGCGGCCCCCTTCAATCGCGCCGCGGAATTCGCGTCCACCACTTCATGCTCGCCGTCGGAGCAAATTCGCGTCTGTCCGCGTCTCTGCATTGACTTTACATGTAATCGCGCCGCCCCCAAACATCGCATCGCGTCCGGTGTGAACGCAGCATAACACTTAATGGTGAGTTAAACTACCTCCTTCTGGACAGAGTTAACATGAAAATTCTGCCGTATGTGTTCAAATGTCCTCTCAATTGCATTGAGACGTCCACTTCATATACACATTTTGGCCAAATCTCCAGCCAATGGCAGGAGCGTCGTGAAAGTGACACAAAATGCAATATTTACATTTTCCAGTAGGGGGCGCTCTAAGACCGTGTAATATCTTTGCTGCACTTGGGGGAAAAAAAAGAAAAAGTGTATTTATGATGAAACGCGCTTTAAACGGGTAAACAAGTATGCCTGACCCCCAAACTTTGTGGGTGTGCTACAGCGGGTACCACCTGTCCCTATACCAAGTTTGTAATCCCTGCGACGTTTATAAATATTTGACATTGTCCAAATGTCTCAATTTTCACACCAATACATCATGGTGGCCTATATATCACCGTTCAAATATCAGCTCCAAATGTCAATGCATTGTGGAAATATGTTCGTGTCCATTTAAAGGAACCTATTTTGCATTGAAACGGTCCCTGCAATGTACAACATTGCAGGGACCGTTTCAATGTTAAATAAGTTCCTTCAATTGGACACGAGGGTCCAAAAGGGTCCGGGGCTTCATTTCCCCTACTCCGTCAAAAATATTCATCCATACATTTTGGACTACCGTCTGCACGAAAAAAAACGGCTGTCTGCAAACACGGAGGTGAAGTGTCCGCTCACCATGCACATTGGGTCGGCCTTATTTTGTGCCTCAAGACCCCCCCAGCCTGGTTCTCACAAAAGTTGAATGACAAAAGTGCCTCTGGAGGAATGTAAGGGGAGTTGACAGGGGACCCTACCCGCATTATGAGGCACTATTTTCGGATACTTTTTTCATTTTCACCCTTTTGGCCCGGATCGATTTATTTTCTTTTTTCTTCAGTTTTGGGCCGTTTAACCTGGTTCCTTCTACCTGGGGCACTGCCCAGTCCCGGGTGTCCCCACTGAAGGGGTGGTGGTGCCAATAAGAAGCCCGAAGTTGGATGCTTAGGGGCAGGCGGGCGGGCAGCATTAAGGTTCCCAGGGGCAGCTAAAGTGCCACTTTCCATCAGCACCGGGGAGGCGCTCTCCTTGGTGCTGAACCCTGTGAGGAGTGGATAAGTGTTGGCGGAGGAGGTGTAAGGCAGAGGAGGGTGAAAGAAAGTTAAAGTGTGTGAACCTCCAGCCCAGAAGGGGTGGTGGTGCCAATAAGGAGGCCGAATTTGGATGCTGAGGGGCGGGCAGTAAAGCACCACAAAATCCACGCCCCTTTTATGATTACCAGGGGCATGAGGTTCTGGCGGGTGTGAATATCTGGGTTTAGTCCGTGGGGGAGTGCTTAAGAGCGGGTACCCGGGCACTCACGGTGTGCAAGGTTATGGAAGTGCACATGTTAGGGACACATGCTGAAGGTCTTTAGTCCGTCCTTTGGGGGTCTTGGAGCCGCCAAAGACAGGTGCATTTCCCGGTCTCTTTCCTGGAGGATGTAAATAACCTAAGTGCACATGTTAGGGAGACATGCTGGAGGTCTTTAGTCCGTCCTCCAGGGTCGTCATCGGGGCCGTCCAGTTGGGCCTCGACTATACCCGCATGGCAGCGGACCACGTCACGGACGCCGGCGTCCAGGCCGTGGATGTGGTTTTCGGCGACGCAGGCGTTACTCTCCTGTGTGACGTCTCCACGGGCCAGCCGCATCCAGTCGTTCCCACCAGCTAGAGGCGCTCCGTGTTCGAGGCGGTGCACAACCTGTCGCACCCCGGCGGGAAGCCTTCGGTGAAGATGGTGGCCGCGAAGTTTGTCTGGCGGGGGCTCAAAAAGGACGTGAGGGCTTGGGCCGGCACATGCGTAGCTTGCCAGCGTGCTAAGGTGCACCGCCACACGAAGGCCCCCCTGGAGCAATTCCTAGTGCCTGAGAGGGGGTTTGACCATGTCAACATCGATCTGGTTGGTCCATTACCCTCCTCCCAGGGTATTACCTACCTCCTAATTATGGTGGACAGGATGACCCGTTGGCCGGAGGCGGTCCCACTCACGTCGCCAGCGGCGGCTGACATAGCCCGGGCCTTCATTGCGACATGGGTGTGTCATTCAGCACCCCTTCAGACATTTCCTCAGACCGTGGTTCCCAGTTCACGTCCGAGCTCTGGAACGCCGTGGCCGGGGGTTTGGGGGTTAAGCTCCACCGGACAACCGCTTATCACCCTCAGGCCAACGGCCTCTGCAAGCGTTTCCGTCACTCCATGAAGGCGGCCCTCAGGGCTATGCTGGGCCTGAGGACCGCGCCTAAGGAGGATCTGCAGTGCTCCACGGCTGAGATGGTCTACGGTCAGCCGCTGAGGGTTCCAGGGGATTTCCTCCCCAACCCATCGGGCCCCTGGTCGGCGACGGCCCCGCGAGTTTTCCTGCAGGACGCCGCTAAGGCTTTTGCTCCGATCCCGACTGCTCAGCACGGCACTCGGGTGTCCCGGGTTCCCGTGGAGCTTCGCTCGGCGGAGCACGTGTTCATCCGGCACGACGCTCACGGAGGCCCCCTGCAGCCCCCTTACGACGGGCCTTTCCGGGACTTGGAACATGGGGGCAAGCATTTAGTGGTCGACCTGGGTGGCAAGGCCGAGCACATCTCGGTGGACCGGGTGAAGGCTGCTCACCTGGACTTGGACCAGCCGGTGGTGCTGGCACGGCCTCCGCGACGGTCTTGACCCCTGTCACCGAATTGGGGCCTGCGGTTCCGGTCCCACCTCTCCCAGCGGCCGCCCCTGCGGAGGTCGCCTCCCCGGCTCCCGTTCTCCGGAGTCTGTCGTTCCTCCCCGCCACACAGACTTTGTGTATGGGTGAATTCTGGGGGGGCTTGTGTGGTGGAACATTATGGGACATAATTCACCATTGTATATAGTGTGTGTTGCACCACGGACCTGTTAGAGAGGGTACCTGTTTGTTGTGTTCATTCCAGCTTGACAGCAACACACACACACACACACACACACACACACCACACACACACACACACACACACACACCACACACACACACCACACACACCACACACCACACACACACACACACACACACACACACACACACACACACCACACACCACACAACACACACACACACACACACACACACACACACACACACACACACACACACACACACACACACACACACACACACACACACACACGTTTTAATGAGTTTAATATGTTCAAACCCAGAATCCTCATCCCCTCACATACTGTTTATATATATCTGGTATATAGTGTTACATGGAATATTGCACAGTGCTGACACCCCTCCAAAATAAAAGCACCTGGCCTGCAGAAGAAGTGGAGCATTCAGACAAAAAGTTATTGCATGAACACGTTATGAACACCTTATTAACACGTTATTATATTCATACTGTAGAGTCTGATCAACACACCTGTGCCCAAACATTACATTTTAAATTAAACATGAAAACAATATTTTCCTTTAGATATTTAATCTGAAAAACGTAATTAATAATTCAATGTTTTTCTGTATTTGTTATTATATTCGATTAAATGATGTATTTGATATGAAGCGATATGTGTTTCTGTAAACAGAGAATATTAAACTCCAGGTGTTCGGGCACAGGTGTGTTGCCCTTCAAAATAAAGGTCAAAGGATATAATATTGATTGTTCAGCTTATTTTCACAGGAAACCCTCCGTCACCTGCACCCCGCCAAATAAAATAAAATGATAAGAGGAAGGTCCAGATCTACGGTGGCCTGCAGGGTCAATCCAGCACGAGGGGATTCTTCACATTTTGCAGATTTTCCTTCCGGTCCTCAAACGTCTCTCAGAATAAAAGTTTCTCCGTCATAAAATAAAATAAATCTCTTCAACTCTCAGAGCCGGGCTTTTATTTTGAAGTTCCAGCGTGTCTTTAAATCCCGAACTCCAAACGAAAATATTTCCAAAATGTCTGATCCTCCATTTTCCATCTGGTCCTCGAACGCCTCACAGAAAATATATTCCTCCTCTGCTCGTCTAGGGTCTCTAGAGCTTTTATTTTGAAAATCCAGCATTTCTGCTACTTCATCCCTTCTTCTTCCACCAGCTGCAAAACATCCACCCCACCCCCCCCCACCGTGAAAACACAGGAAACCAGAGCGTCTCCACCCAGAGACACACACCCTTTCAAAATAAAGTTAGAATAGTGTGAAGGAAACAGGAAGTGCTGAAAGAGGATGTTTGTTTTAAACACCTGGAAGACAGGTGGGCGGAGTTTACCGTCGATTATCACAGCTGTTCAAGAGATGGTCCGATTCAGGTGAAATGCCAGGTGATGGTGGGGGTCCTCTCTCTTTAGGGGGGGGTCACTGCTGGTTAATGGGGGGCGGGGGGGGTCACTGCTGGTTGATGGGGGTGGGGGGGTCACTGCTGGTTGATGAGGGGGGGTCACTGCTGGTTGATGGGGGGGGGGGGTCACTGCTGGTTGATGGGGGCGGGGGGGGTCACTGCTGGTTGAGCAGGGCGCTGCGATTGGCCTTCATCTTGTCGACGCGTTTGAGGAGGTGGGAATTATTAACCTCCAGCTCGTCCACTCGGTCCAGAGCGCAGCGCAGCTACACAGAGAAAATACATTCATTCACACATGAGTCAATAAATACTAATAAATAAACAAGTAAATAAATAAATACAGACGGACGTTTAGAAATATTTATATAAAGATAAAGATAATAGAGATAATAGTTAATGAAGATAATAAATAAAGATATTAATGATAATAAATAATACAGATTGTGACTACCCGATCTGCATCCCATCCCTGCAGATCGGGATGGGATGCAGATCTGGCAGGGATGCAGAGGCAGGGATGCAGATCAGGCAGGGATGCAGATCGGGTAGGGATGCAGATCGGGTAGGGATGCAGATCGGGTAGGGATGCAGATCGGGTAGGGATGCAGATCGGGTAGGGATGCAGATCGGGTAGGGATGCAGATCGGGTAGGGATGCAGATCGGGTAGGGATGCAGATCGGGTAGGGATGCAGATCGGGTAGGGATGCAGATCTGGCAGGGATGCAGATCGGGTAGGGATGCAGATCGGGTAGGGATGCAGATCGGGTAGGGATGCAGATCGGGTAGGGATGCAGATCTGGCAGGGATGCAGATCGGGCAGGGATGCAGATCAGGCAGGGATGCAGATCAGGCAGGGATGCAGATCGGGTAGGGATGCAGATCTGGCAGGGATGCAGATCGGGCAGGGATGCAGATCGGGTAGGGATGCAGATCGGGCAGGCAGGGATGCAGATCGGGTAGGGATGCAGATCAGGCAGGGATGCAGATCGGGTAGGGATGCAGATCTGGCAGGGATGCAGATCGGGTAGGGATGCAGATCAGGCAGGGATGCAGATCGGGTAGGGATGCAGATCTGGCAGGGATGCAGATCGGGCAGGGATGCAGATCGGGCAGGCAGGGATGCAGATCGGGTAGGGATGCAGATCAGGCAGGGATGCAGATCGGGCAGGGATGCAGATCTGGCAGGGATGCAGATCGGGTAGGGATGCAGATCGGGTAGGGATGCAGATCAGGCAGGGATGCAGATCTGGCAGGGATGCAGATCGGGTAGGGATGCAGATCAGGCAGGGATGCAGATCTGGCAGGGATGCAGATCTGGCAGGGATGCAGATCGGGCAGGGATGCAGATCGGGCAGGGATGCAGATCGGGTAGGGATGCAGATTGAGTAGGGATGCAGATCGGGATGGATGCAGATCGGGATGGGATGCAGATCGGGATGGGATGCAGATCGGGCAGGGATGCAGATCGGGTAGGGATGCAGATCGGGTAGGGATGCAGATCGGGTAGGGATGCAGATCGTGTAGGGATGCAGATCTGGCAGGGATGCAGATCGGGTAGGGATGCAGATCGGGTAGGGATGCAGATCTGGCAGGGATGCAGATCTGGCAGGGATGCAGATCGGGTAGGGATGCAGATCGGCTAGGGATGCAGATCGGGCAGGGATGCAGATCTGGCAGGGATGCAGATCGGGTAGGGATGCAGATCGGCTAGGGATGCAGATCGGGCAGGGATGCAGATCGGGTAGGGATGCAGATCGGGTAGGGATGCAGATCGGGTAGGGATGCAGATCTGGCAGGGATGCAGATCGGGTAGGGATGCAGATCGGGTAGGGATGCAGATCGGGTAGGGATGCAGATCGGGTAGGGATGCAGATCGGGTAGGGATGCAGATCGGGTAGGGATGCAGATCTGGCAGGGATGCAGATCGGGTAGGGATGCAGATCAGGCAGGGATGCAGATCGGGTAGGGATGCAGATCTGGCAGGGATGCAGATCGGGCAGGGATGCAGATCGGGCAGGCAGGGATGCAGATCGGGTAGGGATGCAGATCAGGCAGGGATGCAGATCGGGCAGGCAGGGATGCAGATCGGGTAGGGATGCAGATCAGGCAGGGATGCAGATCTGGCAGGGATGCAGATCTGGCAGGGATGCAGATCGGGCAGGGATGCAGATCGGGCAGGGATGCAGATCGGGTAGGGATGCAGATTGAGTAGGGATGCAGATCGGGATGGGATGCAGATCGGGATGGGATGCAGATCGGGCAGGGATGCAGATCGGGTAGGGATGCAGATCGGGTAGGGATGCAGATCGGGTAGGGATGCAGATCGTGTAGGGATGCAGATCTGGCAGGGATGCAGATCGGGTAGGGATGCAGATCGGGTAGGGATGCAGATCTGGCAGGGATGCAGATCTGGCAGGGATGCAGATCGGGTAGGGATGCAGATCGGCTAGGGATGCAGATCGGGCAGGGATGCAGATCTGGCAGGGATGCAGATCGGGTAGGGATGCAGATCGGCTAGGGATGCAGATCGGGCAGGGATGCAGATCGGGTAGGGATGCAGATCGGGTAGGGATGCAGATTGAGTAGGGATGCAGATCGGGTAGGGATGCAGATCGGGATGGGATGCAGATTGACTAGGGATGCAGATCGGGTAGGGATGCAGATCTGGCAGGGATGCAGATCTGGCAGGGATGCAGATCGGGTAGGGATGCAGATCGTGTAGGGATGCAGATCTGGCAGGGATGCAGATCGGGTAGGGATGCAGATTGGGTAGGGATGCAGATCTGGCAGGGATGCAGATCTGGCAGGGATGCAGATCTGGCAGGGATGCAGATCGGGTAGGGATGCAGATCGGGATGGGATGCAGATCGGGTAGGGATGCAGATCGGGTAGGGATGCAGATCGGGTAGGGATGCAGATCGGGTAGGGATGCAGATCGAGTAGGGATGCAGATCGGGATGGGATGCAGATTGAGTAGGGATGCAGATCGGGTAGGGATGCAGATCGGGTAGGGATGCAGATCGGGATGGATGCAGATTGAGTAGGGATGCAGATCGGGTAGGGATGCAGATTGAGTAGGGATGCAGATCGGGTAGGGATGCAGATCGGGTAGGGATGCAGATCGGGATGGGATGCAGATCGGGTAGGGATGCAGATCGGGATGGGATGCAGATCGGGTAGTCACACAGATAACAGATAATAAAGATGGTAATAATAAAGACCTCTCTCTGCAGCTTCCTCTTCTCGACCTTCAACTCGTCTTCGATCTTTTCTGCGTTTTCTGACGCCCCCTTGTACCTGGACACCTGTCCGTCCAGACGGATCACCTGACAGGAGACACAGTTAGATCACCTGAAGATAACACCTGTCCTGAAGTCTTTTATTGTGTTAACAGGTACATTTTGCTCCAGAGTGGTCACTTCCTGTTCAGACTTCACCAGCTTGAACTTCAGGTCACTGATCTGCCGGTTGGCGTCTCCTGAGGAACACAGAACACACATTTCATCAGAAAGCTTCTTCAAATCAAAGAGAAGAAGAAGAAGACGGGGAGGTTCTCACTCTGGAGGTCCAGCAGGTGAGGGTCCAGCCCGTTCTGCAGACCCTCAGAACCAGAACCGCTCCTCTGGTCCAGCTCAGACTTCAACAGACGCACCTGAACACAACACACACATCATCAATAACACACACCTGAACACAACACACACCGAATCAATAACACACACCTGAACACAACACACCCCTGAACACAACACACCCTGAACACAACACACCCCTGAACACAACACACCCCTGAACACAACACACACCTGAACACAACACACACCGAATCAATAACACACACCTGAACACAACACACCCCTGAACACAACACACCCCTGAACACAACACACCCCTGAACACAACACACCCCTGAACACAACACACACCTGAACACAACACACACCGAATCAATAACACACACCTGAACACAACACACCCCTGAACACAACACACCCTGAACACAACACACCCCTGAACACAACACACCCCTGAACACAACACACACCTGAACACAACACACACCTGAACACAACACACACCGAATCAATAACACACACCTGAACACAACACACCCCTGAACACAACACACCCTGAACACAACACACCCCTGAACACAACACACCCCTGAACACAACACACACCTGAACACAACACACACCGAATCAATAACACACACTGAACACCACACCCCTGAACACAACACACCCCTGAACACAACACCCCTGAACACAACACACCCCTGAACACAAACACACCTGAACACAACACACACCGAATCAATAACACACACCTGAACACAACACACACCTCATCAATAACACACACCTGAACACAACACACACCTGAACACAACACACACCTCATCAATAACACACACCTGAACACAACACACACTTGAACACAACACACACCTGAACACAACACACACCTGAACACAACACACACCTGAACACAACACACACCTGAACACAACACACACAACACACACTTGAACACAACACACACAACACACACCTGAACACAACACACACAACACACACTTGAACACAACACACACCTGAACACAACACACCTGAACACAACACACACCTGAACACAACACACACCTCATTAATAACACACACCTGAACACAACACACACCTGAACACAACACACACCTCATTAATAACACACACCTTTACACAACAAACACCTGAACACAACACACACCTCATTAATAACACACACCTGAACACAACACACACCTCATCAATAACACACACCTGAACACAACAAACACCTGAACACAACACACACCTGAACACAACACACACCTGAACACAACACACACCTGAACACAACACACACCTGAACACAACACACACCTGAACACAACACACACCTCATTAATAACACACACCTGAACACAACACACACCTGAACACAACACACACCTGAACACAACACACACCTCATTAATAACACACACCTGAACACAACACACACCTGAACACATCACACACCTGAACACAACACACACCTGAACACAACAAACACCTGAACACAACACACACTGAACACAACACACACCTGAACATCACACACCTGAACACATCACACACCTGAACACAACACACACCTGAACACAACACACACCTCATTAATAACACACACCTGAACACAACAAACACCTGAACACAACACACACCTGAACACAACACACACCTCATTAATAACACACACCTGAACACAACACACACCTGAACACAACACACACCTCATTAATATCACGCACCTGAACACAACACACACACACACCTCATTAATATCACGCACCTGAACACAACACACACCTCATTAATATCACGCACCTGAACACAACACACACCTGAACACACCTCACACCTCATTACTATCACACACCTGAACACAACACACACCTCATTACTATCACACACCTGAACACAACACACACCTGAACACACCTCACACCTCATTAATAACACACACCTGAACACACCTCACACCTCATTAATAACACGCACCTGTTGGATAATGATTATTCCCTTTAAATAGAAGCATCACCTGATCCTGTAAACTCTCTCGTTCCTCGAACAGTTTCTTCAGACGAAGTTCTGAAACACAAATCAAACTCTTAGTATCTGGAACTGAAAAGCAAAGAAAACCAATAAATGCAGCTTCAACATTCTTTAAATATCGTGGCACGAGAGCAGAGCCCTGAGGAACCCCACATTTGATTAGTATTAATAAGTTTGGCCAGTTGTGGTAAAAAAAGATTACACTCAGTTGTTAACCGATTCTAATTTGATTGTTATGGACATTTAAATGCGTTTATTTGTTGGCTTTTAATGCATTTTTAACCGTATGAATAATTCCATACATTGTGTTTATTAAGAGACGTAGCAGCAGACGTTATAAAGGAAATAAAGAGTTTTTAGACGAGCTGATTCTTTATTGAAAGAGTTTAAGAAATGACATTAAGAACTTTAGCACACCTGACAACTCGTGAATGAAACCAGAGCGCAGAGTTCAGGGCATTATGGTGTCATCATCGAGGTCGACTGCTTTCAAGTCAGGAAAGTTAACTAAACACATCTTAGTTCACCTTTTCTTCCCAAACACAACCATTTCTCAACAGTTGATCAAATAACCACCGAGTTCTCCCTGAACACCAGAGAGCAGCAGATATCTCAATAAGCTGTAGTTGTGTGGAAATGATCGGCTACAGAAAGAACAGGGTCAACGGTCCATTATCGCAAAACAAAAATGATCAGTTTTTCCCCAAATTGTGCAAAACCAGGATTACATTTGTTCAATAAAACATTTCCCTCCGAACTCCCGGCTAATTCAACTTTATTCAAATAACAACAGAACTTTATTTTTAGTTTATTGAATCCTTCACACCACCGGACCAACTCCTTCTACATCATCCACTCCTCGTCCACCTCCTCACAGCTGTCCAGGCCTCGGTCCTCCTGGTTCTCCTGGTTCTCCTGGTCCCCTGGTTCTTCTGATCTCCTGATCCTCCTGGTTCTTCTGGTCCTCCTGGTTCTTCTGGTCCTTCTGGTCTCCTGGTTCTTCTGGTCCTCCTGGTTCTTCTGGTCCTTCTGGTCCTCCTGGTTCTTCTGGTCCCCCTGGTTCTTCTGATCCTCCTGATCCTCCTGGTTCTTCTGGTCCTCCTGGTTCTTCTGGTCCTTCTGGTCCTCCTGGTTCTTCTGGTCCTCCTGGTTCTTCTGGTCCTCCTGATCCTCCTGGTTCTTCTGGTCCTCCTGGTTCTTCTGGTCCTTCTGGTCCTCCTGGTTCTTCTGGTCCTTCTGATCCTCCTGGTTCTTCTGGTCCTCCTGATCCTCCTGGTTCTTCTGGTCCTCCTGGTTCTTCTGGTCCTTCTGATCCTCCTGGTTCTTCTGGTTCTTCTGGTCCTCCTGATTCTCCTGATCCTCCTGATCCTTCTGGTTCTCCTGATCCTCCCGGTGCTCCTCGGACTTGGTGTTTATCATCTTGTTCAGTTCCTCCACCCTCCCGTCCTGCAGGCTCATCAGCAGCAGCTCCGGCAGCACCATCACTCTGACCTCCTCAGCTGTGATCTCTAAGAACCTCCT
This sequence comes from Dissostichus mawsoni, assembly GCA_011823955.1. Taxonomy (NCBI): domain Eukaryota; kingdom Metazoa; phylum Chordata; class Actinopteri; order Perciformes; family Nototheniidae; genus Dissostichus; species Dissostichus mawsoni. The sequence continues at coordinate 151,252 of JAAKFY010000085.1, forward strand.
GAAGGAGTTCACAGATCCAGAGGAGAATGCCTTGGGCTTCTTAGCCTCCACCACTTCCTCCGGTTCCCTGAAGAACAACTCGATGAAGACGGACTCCTCGGACCAGCTGTGCTTCACCTCCTCAGCATGGACTACAGAGATCTTCAGAGGTGTGACGTCTGGAGAGGACTCGGAGACGTCCGGTGTGAAAGAAGAAACGCTGGCTTTACTTCCTGAGGTGTTCGAGGGGAGTCTTGGTCAGGATGATCCTGGTCATCTTCACAGACCTTCTTTGAGTCCACAGAGACATCAGGAGCTTCAGGAAGACCCTCCAACCCTCCGCAGTCTTTTAAAACCCTCGTGAGTCCAGCAGCACCTTCTTTTGTTTCACTTCCTCCGGTTCGTTCTTGCTCCATCGCCTCGAGCTGCTCCGACAAGTTTTCCGCGACGATCTTCACCGTCTCTTCGAAATCTGAAATCCACCTGTCGAGAGACTCTGGGACTTCTGGGAAAATCCTGGAGATTTCAGCTGCAAAGCCGGGATTTTGCTCAAGGAAAGAGCTCAGCATGCTGTGGATCATGTTCTCCAGACAGCTCCAGTCCCTCCATATCTGGGAGGAAGACTTCGGACTCTCAGAGGACTTGTCTGGAGCTTCTTTACCTTCTTCATTAACCCCCCTGTCTTCTGGTTTCTCAGGTGTACCAGACTTCCCCCCAGCGGTCGCCTCCTCTGCTGGTGGAAACGCATCAAGATCTGAAAGGTGACTTTCAAATCCTTGATCTATGGACACACCAGAGCACATTAAATCCCCCTTAAGGGCTTTTTGTTTGTTGGGGGTACTTCCCAAACTCCCTGAAGCTTGTCTTTGGTGAACAGGACTTTGGGAAGTTAATACCAACTCTTCTCCTGCTATAAGATCTGTGAGAGCTTCAGTATCTTCTAAACGTGGTCCGTCACCTCCAGTCTCAGCCCATTCATTTTCTCTGCACCGGTCCACAGATGTCGGAGTACAGAACTCTTTTATTTGATATTCTTCTGAAGAAAACTCTTCTCTATCAGGTTCTCCTTCCTGTTCTGAACATCTTACATCCTGGTACTTGTTCTCATCGTTCTTTTTCGGCTGGGGAACACGATCGACAGCAGACAAACGGTTTGGCGCAAAATCCCGGTCTGAAGATGGGTACCCCGTCACGGGTTGTTTTTGTTTCTGCTGAACGGTTGTGATGATCGAACCTGTTGAGGATTTGTCAACTTCTTCAGTTGAAGCTATGCTAACAGACACCTGACTTCCTCCCAGATAACTTTGGATAGATTTGCAGATTTCATGGTCAAAGGAGCGCTCCATTTCCAGCATAAGGACGTCTCGGTTTGAGGGTTCGGTTCTGCTTTCAAAGGTCGACTCTTCTTCAACACATCGGGCCTTTCCTAACACCAGATCTCCGTCCTGAATCTTCTCAGTCTTTGTGTCCTCGGTTCTGTCTCCGTCCTCTTCATCAAAACCCTTCCTTTGGACGCTGTCCAGAGACCGGGAGCGGTTGTTAATCTGTCTCCGGTTGGACGTCGTGTCGTTTCTTTCTCCTGGTTCTCGATCTCTCCCTGAAAAACCATGAAGAAGACATTGGAGGACCAAACAGAGCAGAGGGTTAGAGACGGAGACTCAAAGGGAAAAGATGTCGGGAATTAGCCCGGACCGACGAGAGGTCTTGATTCCAGAAGATATAAAACTCTTCTGGACGATTATAAACCATTGTGGAATCAAAGGGTTCAGAGGCATGCGTGGGTTAGGGAACATTCAAATAACACTGTTTCATTGGTTTTTACCCAGCATGCTCTCTCTGCCGCCATGTGACGGCTCCTCAGCCAATCGGGAGGCAGAATCTGCGTTGACATCATCCTCCTGTCCTGTCTCCCCATTGGTTGGGAGCTCCGGAGAGATGACCACTCCGTGTTCCTGTTGGGGAGGAAATCATCAGTCAGTCAGTCAGCTGCAGCCAATCAGAGGCCGGCTCTCTGACATCACACAGTGACATCACAGTGACATCACCTTCAGTAAATCTCGCTGTCGGACGACGTCGTCTCTGAGGTGGTCGCGTTCGATACGAACGATGTCGGAGATTTCTATCTGTCTTTCTAACGCCTGAGAGAGGAGGAGGAGGAGGAGGAGGAGGAGGAGGAGGAGGAGGAGGAGGAGGAGGAGGAGGAGGAGTCAGGAGGTAAACAGAGGAAACAGAAATATTAGTTCATGTTAATAAAGAGCAGACGTTAATAAGTCAGGACAGGAAAGTTAAACAGGAAGTTATAGAAATGGAGACTTTAAATGATATCCCTTCAAAAATAAAAGCCCTGCATCATAGCTACTACTTTTGCAAAATAACATTATTTTAAGTCAGATTTGTGTATTTTTGCCATATATTGATGGCAGCGTTTGTCTCACATGAAGCGTTCAAGGCAGGGCTCTCGACTAACTTTTTTCACCATCCTCCCGGAACCGTCCCGAATTTAAAATATTAGTTTTTTCTACATTATCATTAGTTAAAATCATTCAAAGTGACCTTTAACATAAATAAAACATCATACAAATCATTAGATGATAATTCATCAACCTTTTGTTTTGAGGAAATCAGTCAAACACAAACAAAGGCCAAATATATTTTAAAAAACACACAAACGAGAAAGTTACTCTAATATTGAATCCAATCAAGTCCCATCCAATTATCAAAAGAATCCAACACTCTGTCCTGAAGACAGAACCCAGAGCAACCACTAACCAGGATGACAGTCTGTAACACAGTCAGGAGACCTTTACAAACTGCCCGCCCCCTCGCACACAGACGGGAGAGATCTCACGTCTGGATTGGGAAGATCGAAAATAAGATCGAAAAAACATCATCGACGCATTTTGTAGTCTTAATGCATATTAGAAACGGAGTTGGCGACACTAAAACTGCAATATAATGTTTATGTAGCAATAATACATATGAAATGTATTTTTTAAATGTCTCCAGTACCGATAAAAAGTCAGATAACGTCGGAGCTTAACGGTACCACTGTCTTTAATAATTCCGGCCCGGGCCCGGTACCCATCCCTACATGGGGAGAGGCGCAGCATATTGCTCAGGACTATACGATGGAGAGTTCTCATCTCAGCCTCATTACCCAGAGGGGATGAAGAGGCGTAAGTAAAGAGGCCGGCGCTCCAGGGTCTGGTTCTGCTGAGCGTTTTCCAGATGTAACGGCAAAGAATTGCAGAATTCCTCCACGGAATGTCATTAGCATCACTCAACCCGCGAAACACACACACTCAGTACATAGCTAGACCCGCGGCACAGCTGTAGCTACGTACTGTGTGTGTGTGTGTGTGTGTGTGTGTGTGTGTGTGTGTGTGTGTGTGTGTGTGTGTGTGTGTGTGTGTGTGTGTGTGTGTGTGTGTGTGTGTTTATGTTGACAAGGAGGTTTAATAACTGTGTGCTCCACAAAACGTGCAGTCAGTTTCATTTTCAGCGCCGTTCGTAGTTAGCAGGGTATTTTTATTTTAACTCTCGTCCCAAATTCGTCTTTAACTTTATCCTCCCCGACACTATGTTTTTGGGCCCCGGGACGACGGGACGTCCTTAAGCTCGAGCCCTGGTTCAAGGACTGTCGGAAAGTTTAGAATCTGAGGATCTTTTTTTTTTTATAGTCGGATAAGATTTAAATAAACTGTTTTCTTCTTCTGTGGTGTTTTAAACGCGTACCGATATCTTCTGGTCTTTCCACTGCAGCACCTCCTGCAGGTCAGAAACCTCCTTACTGTCAAAGCTGCTCCTCAAACGCAACTCTGACACCTCCTGAGAGGAAGAGGAGGAGGACGAGGGGGAGGAAGAGGAGGAGGACGAGGGGGAGGAAGAGGAGGAGGAGGAAGGTAAAGAGATAGTGAATGTTAGTAAAGTCTCAGAATCAGGTTATTTACTCAGTGAGTAAAGAGACAGGAAGTGAGAAGAGCCGAGTCTCTGTTTCTCGTCTATCTGAACATGTTATGATATGATAGATAGTGTATACACTGACCGTCAGCAGCGCCTCGGAGCGTCTCAGAGTCTCCTCTCTCTCTCTGAACTGGAACTGAAGAACAGAGACAGCCTGCCGCTGCCTCTCCAGCTCCTGAACACAACACGGAGATAAACAACAACAACAACAACAACAACAACAACTGTCTGCTCATCATCTCCTCCCACAGCTCCTCCTCATTAACAACAACAACAACACCTTGTTGTTGTCCTGTCTCCTCCTCCTCTCCTCCCACAGCTCCTCCTCCATGTCGCTCAGCTCCTCCTTCAGATTCTCCACCTGGAACATCATGGAGGTTTTCTGGTTGTGGAGCTGAGCGTTGGAGACCATGGCCTTCCTGTAGCGCTCCTCCACTCCTGCAGGGAGTCCTACACAACACAAACAACAACAACAACAACAACCATTATGATGACTGTAGACGCTCCTCCACCTCCTGCAGGGAGTCCTACACAACAACAACAAACAACAACATTATGATGACTGTAGCGCTCCTCCACCTCCTGCAGGGAGTCCTACACAACAACAACAAACAACAACAACAACATTATGATGACTGTAGCGCTCCTCACCTCCTGCAGGGAGTCCTACACAACAACAAACAACAACAACATTATGATGACTGTAGCGCTCCTCCCACCTCCAGAGGCCTGAGGCCTGTACTACGAAGCCGGAGTTTCTCTTAGCGAGCTAACTTCAGGTTAACTCTGGGTCCTACGACGCTGGTTCTCTTCTTAGCGGGCTAGATCTCCATGGTAACTGATGCTGAGCGGCTAACCTGGTGCGGAGCAGTTAGGTTGCAGGCTAAGAGATCAATCAGTGAAAGCACCGCCTGCTGACCAATCAGAGCTCAGTGTGCGGAGTTTAAAGCGATCAAGTCATATTACAGGAGAAAGGAAATACAGAGAAACTGCCGATGCAGGAAAGACGGCCGGCAAAAATCACCGACTGTGTGAACGTGAACATGAATAGAATATCACCTCCCATCTTCAGAGCAATCTGACTATTATAACATTAGCGTTAAGAAAGCTTACTGAAATATCTGCCACAACACAAGTAACCGGATCATAGTAACATGACGTACAGTCCACTGTGAGTGCAGACGTGGATGTGTCCCATTATCATTCATATCACATCATAATGTATATATATATCCTTATCTGAGTCAGCTGAGCCGGATCTGGCCGTGCAGCACTCACAGTGTCACATACTGTCTGCAGAAGGATTATTTTAAGCAACACATTAAGTTGAGGAAACACTCGAGTCAAATGTAATGAAAGTCAGATCGTGTCTTAGACGGGCAGTGATATCATAACCTGTTAATGGACGCATTCAAACACTTGTTCTGTTACCAGCTGTATTCACCTGCAGGTGCAGCTATGTGGCTTTGATCCTGGATCAAGTGTTTAAGTCATGGATGTTTCAAGTTTAACTTCTTCATATTTGTCTAATATTAAAGTTCACTTTTCATTCAGGAAGTATGACGCTGCGCTGTCAGTGCGCTTCTCCATGTTTGTGATTGGTCGAATGCTGCTAACCCCGCCCTTTCATGTGAACGCGCTCCTAACTAGATAGAACCGACTGGCTTGAGCGATCCACTTGATAACCCGCGTCGTAGGACCGCTTAGCGAGAGCGCGTATGTTTTGGATTAGGCCAACCGGCTAACTCAAACATATCCAGGTTATGTTGAACCGGCTTCGTCGTACAGGCCTCTGCAGCGAGTCCTACACAACAACAACAACAACAAAAACAACAACAACATTATGATGACTGTAGCGCTCCTCCACCTCCATTCGGAAGTCCTACACAACAACAAAAACAACAACAACATTATGATGACTGTAGCGCTCCTCCACCTCCATTAGGAAGTCCTACACAACAACAACAACAACAACAACAACATTATGATGACTGTATCGCTCCTCCACCTCCTGCAGGGAGTCCTACACAACAACAACAACATTATGATGACTGTAGCGCTCCTCCACCTCCTGCAGGGAGTCCTACACAACAACAACAACATTATGATGACTGTAGCGCTCCTCCACCTCCTGCAGGGAGTCCTACACAACAACAACAACATTATGATGACTGTAGCGCTCCTCCACCTCCTGCAGGGAGTCCTACACAACAACAACAACATTATGATGACTGTAGCGCTCATCCACCTCCTGCAGGGAGTCCTACACAACAACAACAACATTATGATGACTATAGCGCTCCTCCACCTCCTGCAGGGAGTCCTACACAACAACAACAACATTATGATGACTATAGCGCTCCTCCACCTCCAGCAGGAAGTCCTACACAACAACAACAACATTATGATGACTGTAGCGCTCCTCCACCTCCTGCAGGAGTCCTACACAACAACAACAAAACATTATGATGACTGTAGCGCTCCATCCACCTCCTGCAGGGAGTCCTACACAACAACAACAACATTTGATGACTGTAGCGCTCCTCCACCTCCAGCAGGAAGTCCTACACAACAACAACAACATTATGATGACTGTAGCGCTCCTCCACCTCCAGCAGGGAGTCCTACACAACAACAACAACACATTATGATGACTGTAGCGCTCCTCCACCTCCAGCAGGGAGTCCTACACAACAACAACAACAACATTATGATGACTGTAGCCTCCTCCACCTCCAGCAGGGAGTCCTACACAACAACAACAACAACATTATGATGACTGTAGCGCTCCTCCACCTCCAGCAGGGAGTCCTACACAACAACACAACAACAACATTATGATGACTGTAGCGCTCCTCCACCTCCAGCAGGGAGTCCTACACAAAACAACAACAACATTATGATGACTGTAGCGCTCCTCCACCTCCAGCAGGGAGTCCTACACAACAACAACAACAACAACATTATGATGACTGTAGCCCCCTCCACCTCAGCAGGAGTCCTACCACAACAACAACAACAACATTATGATGACTGTAGCGCTCCTCCACCTCCAGCAGGAGTCCTACACAACAACAACAACAACATTATGATGACTGTAGCGCTCCTCCACCTCCAGCAGGGAGTCCTACACAACAACAACAACATTATGATGACTGTAGCGCTCCTCCACCTCCAGCAGGGAGTCCTACACAACAACAACAACAACATTATGATGACTGTAGCGCTCCTCCACCTCCAGCAGGGAGTCCTACCAACAACAACAACAACATTATGATGACTGTAGCGCTCTCCACCTCCAGCAGGGAGTCCTACACAACAACAACAACCACAACATTATGATGACTGTAGCGCTCCTCACCTCCAGCAGGAGTCCTACACAACAACAAAACAACATTATGATGACTGTAGCGCTCCTCCACCTCCAGCAGGAAGTCCTACACAACAACAACAACATTATGATGACTGTAGCGCTCCTCCACCTCCAGCAGGAAGTCCTACACAACAACAACAACAACATTATGATGACTGTAGCGCTCCTCCACCTCCAGCAGGAAGTCCTACACAACAACAACAACAACATTATGAGACTGTAGCGTCCTCCACCTCCAGCAGGAAGTCCACACAACAACAACAACATTATGATGACTGTAGCGCTCCTCCACCTCCAGCAGGAGTCCTACACAACAACAAAAACACATTATGATGATGCTGTAGCGCTCCTCCACCTCCAGCAGGAAGTCCTACACACAACAACAACAACAATATTATGATGACTGTAGCGCTCCTCCACCTCCAGCAGGAAGTCCTACACAACAACAACAACAACATTATGATGACTGTAGCGCTCCTCCACCTCCAGCAGGAAGTCCTACACAACAACAACACAACAACATTATGATGACTGTAGCGCTCCTCCACCTCCAGCAGGAATCATACACAACAACAACAACAACATTATGATGACTGTAGCGCTCCTCCACCTCCAGCAGGGGTCCTACACAACAACAACAACAACAATATTATGATGACTGTAGCGCTCCTCCACCTCCAGCAGGAAGTCCTACACAACAACAACAAAACAATTATGATGACTGTAGCGCTCCTCCACCTCCAGCAGGAAGTCCTACACAACAACAACAACAACATTATGATGACTGTAGCACTCCTCCACCTCCAGCAGGAAGTCCTACACAACAACAACAGCAACAACATTATGATGACTGTAGCGCTCCTCACCTCCAGCAGGAAGTCCTACACAACAACAACAACAACATTATGATGACTGTAGCACTCCTCCACTCCAGCAGGAAGTCCTACACAACAACAACAGCAACAACATTATGATGACTGTAGCGCTCCTCCACCTCCAGCAGGAATCCTACACAACAACAAACACAACAACATTATGATGACTGTACGCTCCTCCACCTCCAGCAGGAAAGTCCTACCAACAACAACAACATTATGATGACTGTAGCGCTCCTCCACCTCCAGCAGGGAGTCCTACACAACAACAACACAACAACATTATGATGACTGTAGCGCTCCTCCACCTCCAGCAGGAGTCCTACACAACAACAACAACAACACATTATGATGACTGTAGCGCTCCTCCACCTCCAGCAGGGAGTCCTACACAACAACAACAACAACAACATTATGATGACTGTAGCACTCCTCCACCTCCAGCAGGGAGTCCTACACACAACAACAACAACATTATGATGACTGTAGCGCTCCTCCCCTCCAGCAGGAAGTCCTACACAACAACAACAACAACATTATGATGACTGTAGCACTCCTCCCCTCCAGCAGGAAGTCCTACACAACAACAACAACAACATTATGATGACTGTAGCGCTCCTCCACCTCCAGCAGGAAGTCCTACACAACAACACAAACATTATGATGACTGTAGCGCTCCTCCACCTCCAGCAGGAAGTCCTACACAACAACAACAACAACAACATTATGATGACTGTCAGCGCTCCTCCACCTCCAGCAGGAAGTCCTACACAACAACAACATTATGATGACTGTAGCGCTCCTCCACCTCCATTAGGGAGTCCTACACAACAACAACAACATTATGATGACTGTAGCGCTCCTCCACCTCCAGCAGGGAGTCCTACACAACAACAACAACATTATGATGACTGTAGCGCTCCTCCACCTCCAGCAGGAGTCCTACACAACAACAACAACAACATTATGATGACTGTAGCGCTCCTCCACCTCCAGCAGGAAGTCCTACACAACAACAACAACAACACATTAGGATGACTGTAGCACTCCTCACCTCCAGCAGGGAAGTCCTACACAACAACACAACAACAAATTATGATGACTGTAGCGCTCCTCCACCTCCAGCAGGAGTCTACACAACAACAACAACAACAACATTAGATGACTGTAGCGCTCCTCCACCTCCAGCAGGAGTCCTACACAACAACAACAACAACATTAGGATGACTGTAGCGCTCCTCCACCTCCAGCAGGGAGTCCTACACAACAACAACAACAACAACATTATGATGACTGTAGCGCTCCTCCACCTCCAGCAGGGAGTCCTACACAACAACAACAACAACATTATGATGACTGTAGCGCTCCTCCACCTCCAGCAGGAGTCCTACAAACAACAACAACAAAACATTAGGATGACTGTAGCGCTCCTCCACCTCCAGCAGGGAGTCCTACACAACAACAACAACAACAACAATTATGATGACTGTGGCGCTCCTCCACCTCCAGCAGGGAGTCCTACACAACACAACAACATTATGATTGTTATTATTATTGGTGTATATGGTCTTGACCTTGATGTCCTGATGGAGGCCTCTGTTTCCACGGAGACGGAGGTGTCACAGCTTCCTCTGCGAGACGAGGCTCCGCCCAGAGAGGCCAGCGTGGCTGCTGATAGGGTGGAGGCCGTACGGGAGCCCTGAGGGACAAACTCACTGTTACTGTTTACTGTCACTCATTAATAACCCTAACCCATAAAGAGACACTCACCTTGTCCAGGAGGTCTCTGTCCGGCCTCTCCTCCACCTGAACACATTATTACAGGGTCAGTATATCAAGAACCAGAAACCAGAGACAGACCAGAGACAGAGAACCAGAGAACCAGAGACAGAGAACCAGAGACAGATCAGAGACAAAGAACCAGAGACAAAGAACCAGAGACAGATCAGAGACAAAGAACCAGAGACAAAGAACCAGAGACAGATCAGAGACAAAGAACCAGAGACAAAGAACCAGAGAACCAGAGAACCAGAGACTCACCACAGGACTGGCTCGAGCTGAACTGGCTCTGGAGGAACAACAACGGATCCAGAGCCAAGAAACCCCCACTGTACTCTGAGGGCTGAGGAAAGGAAATAAGGGAGGAGGAAAGGAAATAAGGAGGGAGGAAGGAAGGAAGCAGGAAAGGAAGTAAAAGCCATCAGAACTTTTTTCCTGAAATGTATTTTTTCTTAAAGGTCACCTATTATGCAAAATCCTCTTCTTCATGTCTCTTCTACGTCAGCATGTGTCCCCTCTTCTTCATGTCTCTTCTACATCAACATGTGTCCCCTCTTCTTCTTGTCTCTTCTACATCAACATGTGTCCCCTCTTCTTCATGTCTCTTCTACATCAACATGTGTCCCCTCTTCTTCATGTCTCTTCTACATCAAATGTGTCCCCTCTTCTTCTTGTCTCTTCTACATCAACATGTGTCCCCTCTTCTTCATGTCTCTTCTACATCAACATGTGTCCCTCTTCTTCATGTCTCTTCTACATCAACATGTGTCCCCTCTGTGTAAAGAGAGACTCTCTCAGATTTTGGCCACTTGATGATGTCATCACGATGTTTTGTCTTGTGTAACCATTAGCCAATCACCAACCAAGGTACCCCCCCCCCCCCCTTATCACCTGAATCTCCTCCTAGAGCACCATTGAGTTCTTTGTAACCAATGTCTCTCAGAGGGGCGTGGGGAGGGGCTCCTTATTTTCATCTGAAGTAACAGACAGAGAATCAGCACTTTGGAAACAGGGCTGAAACAGAGGGGATTGTGGGTAATGCTGCAATGATCTGTTTGGTGTTTCAGCCAATCAGAGACAGGCTCTGGATATATCTGAGACCTGGGATATATTGATGAAGAGGAGGATGATAGGGGACCTTTGTGTCTAAATGAGGTATTGTATATTCAGAATAAGAGCGTCTCACCCGGAGGCTGCCTCGACTCCCGACCGACATCTTCTCCTCGTCATCAGACATCTGCACACAGGAAGTCACAGGTTAAACTACAGACAGGAAGTCACAGGTTAAACTACAGACAGGAAGTCACAGGTTAAACTACAGACAGGAAGTCACAGGTTAAACTACAGACAGGAAGTCACAGGTAGAACTACAGACAGGAAGTCACAGGTAGAACTACAGACAGGAAGTCACAGGTTAAACTACAGACAGGAAGTCACAGGTTAAACTACAGACAGGAAGTCACAGGTTAAACTACAGACAGGAAGTCACAGGTTAAACTACAGACAGGAAGTCACAGGTTAAACTACAGACAGGAAGTCACAGGTAGAACTACAGACAGGAAGTCACAGGTAGAACTACAGACAGGAAGTCACAGGTTAAACTACAGACAGGAAGTCACAGGTTAAACTACACACAGGAGGTCACAGGTTAAACTACAGAAAGGAAGTCACAGGTTAAACTACAGAAAGGAAGTCACAGGTAGAACTACAGACAGGAAGTCACAGGTTAAACTACAGACAGGAAGTCACAGGTAGAACTACAGACAGGAAGTCACAGGTTAAACTACAGACAGGAAGTCACAGGTAAACTACAGACAGGAAGTCACAGGTTAAACTACAGACAGGAAGTCACAGGTAGAACTACAGACAGGAAGTCACAGGTTAAACTACAGACAGGAAGTCACAGGTTAAACTACAGACAGGAAGTCACAGGTTAAACTACACACAGGAAGTCACAGGTTAAACTACAGACAGGAAGTCACAGGTAGAACTACACACAGGAAGTCACAGGTAAAACTACACACAGGAAGTCACAGGTTAAACTACAGACAGGAAGTCACAGGTAAACTACAGACAGGAAGTCACAGGTAGAACTACAGACAGGAAGTCACAGGTAGAACTACACACAGGAAGTCACAGGTAGAACTACACACAGGAAGTCACAGGTAGAACTACAGACAGGAAGTCACAGGTAAAACTACAGACAGGAAGTCACAGGTTAACTACAGAACTACAGACAGGAAGTCACAGGTTAAACTACAGAACTACAGACAGGAAGTCACAGGTTAAACTACGGACAGGAAGTCAAAGGTAGAACTACAGACAGGAAGTCACAGGTTAAACTACAGACAGGAAGTCACAGGTTAAACTACACACAGGAAGTCACAGGTTAAACTACACACAGAAATCACAGGTAGAACTACAGACAGGAAGTCACAGGTTAAACTACAGACAGGAAGTCACAGGTTAAACTACAGACAGGAAGTCACAGGTAGAACTACAGACAGGAAGTCACAGGTTAAACTACAGACAGGAAGTCACAGGTTAAACTACAGACAGGAAGACACAGGTAGAACTACAGACAGGAAGTCACAGGTTAAACTACAGACAGGAAGTCACAGGTTAAACTACAGACAGGAATCACAGGTTAAACTACAGAACTACAGACAGGAAGTAACAGGTTAAACTACAGACAGGAAGACACAGGTAGAACTACAGACAGGAAGTCACAGGTTAAACTACAGACAGGAAGACACAGGTAGAACTACAGACAGGAAGTCACAGGTTAAACTACAGAACTACAGACAGGAAGTCACAGGTAGAACTACAGACAGGAAGTCACAGGTTAAACTACAGAACTACAGACAGGAAGTCACAGGTTAAACTACAGACAGGAAGACAGGTAGAACTACAGACAGGAAGTCACAGGTTAAACTACAGACAGGAAGTCACAGGTTAAACTACAGAACTACAGACAGGAAATCACAGGTTAAACTACAGAACTACAGACAGAGAAGAAGAAGAGGTACGGACCGAGGCGTGTCTCCGTGAAGGACGAGAGTAACGCTCACTGTCCTCCTGAACACCAACGAAGAAGAAACAACACCAGTTACAGAGCAGCAGAGAACGAGGAGAAGAAGAAATACAAAATATTAAAATACAACAAACGTTCAAATAAATAAAAATGCACTTTAACATAAATAAACAAAAGTCTCAAAATAAAAACAATAATAAGGAAAAGAGGACAAACAAAACAATTAAGAATCAGGTAAGAAGACAACAATAAACAAATAATTAATACATGATATATAGAAGAATAAACAATTACATTGTGTTATAAATAAACTTATTATATAACATGCAGCGTGCAGACATCTGAGATCAGACGGTCACACACACACACACACACACACACACACACACTAGAGGAGCTCCTACCATCCACTGCTCTATGTGCCCCCACTTATTATCCAGACCATAAAACCTCTGCAGAGAAACAGCATGTTATTACACACACACACACACACACACACACACACACACACACACACACACACACACACACCACACACCACACACAACACACACACACACACACACACACACACACACACACACACACACACACACACACACACACACACACACACACACACACACACACACACACACACACACACAACACACACACACACACACACACACACACACCACACACACACACACACACACACATTACTCTTACACACACACATGTTAACATCACACACACACACACACACATGTTAACATCACACACACACACACACACACACATGTTAAAGCACCCTCTCGTACCCTGTGGCTGTGAGACAGCTACGGCAAGCAGGAGGAGACAAAGTTAGGAAACATTAGAATAATAAACTCCTTGAAGAACAATATCAATATTACTGCTGTTATATATATATATATATATAATATATATTATATATATATGTGTGTGTGTGTGTTAAATATATATATATATATATAACACACACACACATATATATATATTTATATATATATGTGTGTGTGTTAAATATATATATATAACACACACACACATATATATATATTTATATATGTGTGGTGTTAAATATATATATATATATATATACTCTGTATCTCACAGTACTGTTTAG
>JAAKFY010000085.1:170383-210383 GCA_011823955.1 Dissostichus mawsoni
CCTCTCAGTCCCTCTCAGTCCCTCTCAGCCCTCTCAGTCCCTCTCAGTCCCTCTCAGTCCCCTCTCAGTCCCTCTCAGTCCCTCTCAGTCCCCTCTCAGTCCCTCTCAGTCCCCTCTCAGTCCCCTCTCAGTCCCTCTCAGTCCCCTCTCAGTCCCTCTCAGTCCCTCTCAGTCCCCTCTCATTCCCCTCTCAGTCCCTCTCAGTCCCTCTCAGTCCCCTCTCAGTCCCCTCTCAGTCCCCTCTCAGTCCCCTCTCAGTCCCTCTCAGTCCCCTCTCATTCCCCTCTCAGTCCCTCTCAGTCCCTCTCAGTCCCCTCTCAGTCCCCTCTCATTCCCCTCTCAGTCCCTCTCAGTCCCTCTCAGTCCCTCTCAGTCCCCTCTCATTCCCCTCTCAGTCCCTCTCAGTCCCTCTCAGTCCCTCTCAGTCCCCTCTCAGTCCCCTCTCAGTCCCTCTCAGTCCCTCTCAGTCCCCTCTCAGTCCCTCTCAGTCCCCTCTCATTCCCCTCTCAGTCCCCTCTCAGTCCCCTCTCGTCCCTCTCAGTCCCTCTCAGTCCCCTCTCAGTCCCTCTCAGTCCCCTCTCAGTCCTCTCAGTCCCCTCTCAGTCCCCTCTCAGTCCCCTCTCAGTCCCTCTCAGTCCCCTCTCATTCCCCTCTCAGTCCCCTCTCAGTCCCTCTCAGTCCCTCTCAGTCCCCTCTCATTCCCCTCTCAGTCCCCTCTCAGTCCCCTCTCATTCCCCTCTCAGTCCCCTCTCAGTCCCCTCTCAGTCCCCTCTCAGTCCCCTCTCAGTCCCCTCTCAGTCCCTCTCAGTCCCCTCTCAGTCCCCTCTCAGTCCCTCTCAGTCCCTCTCAGTCCCCTCTCATTCCCCTCTCAGTCCCCTCTCAGTCCCCTCTCATTCCCCTCTCAGTCCCCTCTCAGTCCCCTCTCAGTCCCTCTCAGTCCCTCTCAGTCCCTCTCAGTCCCCTCTCATTCCCCTCTCAGTCCCTCTCAGTCCCTCTCAGTCCCTCTCAGTCCCTCTCAGTCCCTCTCAGTCCCTCTCAGTCCCTCTCAGTCCCTCTCAGTCCCTCTCAGTCCCTCTCAGTCCCCTCTCAGTCCCCTCTCAGTCCCTCTCAGTCCCTCTCAGTCCCTCTCAGTCCCCTCTCAGTCCCCTCTCAGTCCCTCTCAGTCCCTCTCAGTCCCTCTCATTCCCTCTCAGTCCCTCTCAGTCCCTCTCAGTCCCTCTCAGTCCCCTCTCAGTCCCTCTCAGTCCCCTCTCAGTCCCTCTCAGTCCCTCTCAGTCCCCTCTCAGTCCCTCTCAGTCCCTCTCAGTCCCTCTCAGTCCCCTCTCAGTCCCTCTCAGTCCCTCTCAGTCCCCTCTCAGTCCCCTCTCAGTCCCTCTCAGTCCCTCTCAGTCCCCTCTCAGTCTCTCTCAGTCCCTCTCAGTCCCTCTCAGTCCCTCTCAGTCTCTCAGTCCCCTCTCAGTCCCTCTCAGTCCCTCTCAGTCCCTCTCAGTCCCTCTCAGCCCCTCTCAGTCCCTCTCAGTCCCTCTCAGTCCCTCTCAGTCCCCTCTCAGTCCCCTCTCAGTCCCTCTCAGCCCCTCTCAGTCCCTCTCAGTCCCTCTCAGTCTCAGTCCCTCTCAGTCCCTCTCAGTCCCATCTCAGTCCCTCTCAGTCCCCTCTCAGTCCCTCTCAGTCCTCTCAGTCCCTCTCAGTCCCCTCTCAGTCTCTTTCAGTCCCTCTCAGTCCCTCTCAGTCCCTCTCAGTCCCCTCTCAGTCCCTCTCAGTCTCAGTCCCTCTCAGTCCCTCTCAGTCTCAGTCCCTCTCAGTCTCTCAGTCCCTCTCAGTCCCTCTCAGTCCCTCTCAGTCCCTCTCAGTCCCCTCTCAGTCCCTCTCAGTCTCAGTCCCTCTCAGTCCCTCTCAGTCTCAGTCCCTCTCAGTCTCTCAGTCCCTCTCAGTCTCAGTCCCTCTCAGTCCCTCTCAGTCCCATCTCAGTCCCTCTCAGTCCCATCTCAGTCCCTCTCAGTCCCTCTCAGTCCCTCTCAGTCTCTCCAGTCTCTCAGTCCCTCTCAGTCCCACTCAGTCCCTCTCAGTCTCAGTCCCTCTCAGTCCCCTCTCAGTCCCTCTCAGTCCCCTCTCAGTCCTTCTCAGTCCTCTCAGTCCCTCTCAGTCTCTCTCAGTCTCTCAGTCCCTCTCAGTCCCTCTCAGTCCCTCTCAGTCTCAGTCCCTCTCAGTCCCTCTCAGTCCCTCTCAGTCCCCTCTCAGTCCCTCTCAGTCCCTCTCAGTCCTTCTCAGTCCTCTCAGTCCCTCTCAGTCTTCTCAGTCTCTCAGACCCTCTCAGTCCCTCTCAGTCCCCTCTCAGTCCTCTCAGTCCCTCTCAGTCTCTCTCAGTCTCTCTCAGTCCCTCTCAGTCTCTCTCAGTCTCTCAGTCCCTCTCAGTCCCTCTCAGTCCCCTCTCAGTCCCCTCTCAGTCTCTCTCAGTCCTCTCAGTCCCTCTCAGTCTCTCTCAGTCCCTCTCAGTCCCTCTCAGTCCCTCTCAGTCCTCTCAGTCTCTCTCAGTCCCTCTCAGTCCCTCTCAGTCCCTCTCAGTCCTCTCAGTCCATCTCAGTCTTCTCAGTCCTCTCAGTCCCTCTCAGTCCTCTCAGTCCCCTCTCAGTCCCTCTCAGTCCCTCTCAGTCTCTTCAGTCCCTCTCAGTCCCTCTCAGTCCCTCTCAGTCCTCTCAGTCCCTCTCAGTCTCTCTCAGTCCCTCTCAGTCCTCTCAGTCTCTCTCAGTCTCTCAGTCTCTCTCAGTCCCTCTCAGTCCCTCTCAGTCTCTCTCAGTCCCTCTCAGTCCCTCTCAGTCCCTCTCAGTCCCCTCTCAGTCCCTCTCAGTCCCTATCTCAGTCTCTCTCAGTCCCTCTCGTCCCTCTCAGTCCCTCTCTCAGTCCCTCTCAGTCCCTCTCAGTCCCCTCTCAGTCTCTCTCAGTCCCTCCTCAGTCCCTCTCAGTCCCTCTCAGTCTCTCTCAGTCCCTCTCAGTCCCTCTCAGTCTCCTCAGTCCCTCTCAGTCCCCTCTCAGTCTCTCTCAGTCCCTCTCAGTCCCCTCTCAGTCTCTCTCAGTCCCTCTCAGTCCTCTCCAGTCCTCTCAGTCCCTCTCAGTCAGCCCTCTCAGTCCCTCTCAGTCTCTCTCTCAGTCTCTCAGTCCCTCTCAGCCCCTCTCAGTCCCTCTCAGTCTTCTCAGTCCCTCTCAGTCCCTCTCAGTCCCTCTCAGTCCCTCTCAGTCCCTCTCAGTCCCCTCTCAGTCCCTCTCAGTCCCTCTCAGTCCCTCTCAGTCCCATCTCAGTCCCCTCTCAGTCCCTCTCAGTCCCTCTCAGTCTCTCAGTCCCTCTCAGTCCCTCTCAGCCCCTCTCAGTCTCTCTCAGTCCCTCTCAGCCCCTCTCAGTCCCTCTCAGTCTCTCAGTCCTCTCAGTCCCTCTCAGTCCCATCTCAGTCCCCTCTCAGTCCCTCTCAGTCCTCTCAGTCTCTCAGTCCCTCTCAGTCTCTCAGCCCCTCTCAGTCTCTCTCAGTCCCTCTCAGCCCTCTCAGTCCCTCTCAGTCTCAGTCCCTCTCAGTCCCTCTCAGCCCCTCTCAGTCTCTCTCAGTCCCTCTCAGCCCCTCTCAGTCCCTCTCAGTCCTCTCCAGTCCCTCTCAGTCCCTCTCAGTCCCATCTCAGTCCCCTCTCAGTCCCTCTCAGTCCCTCTCAGTCTCTCAGTCCCTCTCAGTCCCTCTCAGCCCCTCTCAGTCCTCTCAGTCCCTCTCAGTCCCTCTCAGTCCTCTCAGTCCCATCTCAGTCCCTCTCAGTCCCTCTCAGTCCCTCTCAGTCTCTCAGTCCCTCTCAGTCCTCTCAGCCCCTCTCAGTCTCTCAGTCCCTCTCAGCCCCTCTCAGTCCCTCTCAGTCCCTCTCAGTCCCCTCAGCCCCTCTCAGTCCCTCTCAGTCTCTCTCAGTCCCTCTCAGTCCCTCTCAGTCCCTCTCAGTCCCCTCTCAGTCCCTCTCAGTCCCTCTCAGTCCCCTCTCAGTCCCTCTCAGTCCCTCTCAGTCCCTCTCAGTCCCCTCTCAGTCCCTCTCAGTCCCTCTCAGTCCCTCTCAGTCCCTCTCAGTCCCTCTCAAGTCCCCTCTCAGTCCCTCTCAGTCTCTCTCAGTCCCCTCTCAGTCCCTCTCAGTCCCTCTCAGTCCCTCTCAGTCCCTTTCAGTCTCTCTCAGTCCCTCTCAGTCCCTCTCAGTCCCTCTCAGTCCCTCTCAAGTCCCTCTCAGTCCCTCTCAGTCCCTCTCAGTCCCTCTCAGCCCTCTCAGTCCCTCTCAGTTTATTGATCAGGAATCAGTCACAGAGAGTTTATTGATCAGGAATCAGTCACAGAGAGTTTATTGATCAGGAATCAGTCACAGAGAGTTTATTGATCAGGAATCAATCACAGAGTTATTGATCAGGAAACAAAAGACAGAAATTCAAACATCAATAAAGTTTTTCCTCAAACATTTTATTTTCTAAACAATATTTCCAAATTCTGCAAAAGCATTGACAGAAAGAGTCGTTTGTATTTCTATCATCTGATTTGGTTTATTTCATGATATTGATTATTGTGGAAAACAGCTGATCGTTAGAATCTACGGAAGCTCAAAGGGGCCAAAACTCAATCCATTCAAAACTAAACATTTCAATCCCTAAAATATTTGAGTCTGAAACAAAGTTGAGTTTAATCTGAATATTCTTTAGCAGAAAGAGAAATCAATCATGTGTATTGATCTCTAATAGACGCTGCTGCTCTCAGTGTTTCTTACTGGAGAGATCCTGCTGGCCTCTCTTCCTCTGATGGGATCCAGGGACCTGCATTCAACATATTCAATCAATAAAACACACTTCTAACACTTTGATGATGATGAAATATCAAAAATGATCATCATCATCATCATCATCATCATCATCATCATCATCATCATCTTTATTAATGATCACTTCTTCTTGGATCCTGAAGCGCTCAGAGCGCGAGCTTACTCTCGATGTCCGAAACCTGCACAAACATGAAATCATGAAATCATGGATGATGCAACATCTGAGCCTCCATGCTAACCAGAGCCCAGGCTGCTCTGAGTGATTGGTCAACCTCTTAGAGATGCCCCGCCCCTTAAGGTACAATGTGTTGGAGCGTTAGCCAATAGGAGCGAGGGTGTTCTGTAGTGATGTCACTGTGTTCAGGAAGTAAGCAAAGGAGTCCAGTGGAGTTGTTTTGTAGTGTTTGTTTACAGTTAAACTTGTTGTTGTTTACCTCGCTGTCGGCGCTCTGCACCCTGTAGTGTTTGTTTACAGTATAAACTTGTTGTTGTTTACCTCACTGTCGGCGCTCTGCACCCTGTAGTGTTTGTTTACAGTATAAACATGTTGTTGTTTACCTCGCTGTCGGCGCTCTGCACCCTGTAGTGTTTGTTTACAGTATAAACATGTTGTTGTTTACCTCGCTGTCGGCACTCTGCACCCTGTAGTGTTTGTTTACAGTATAAACATGTTGTTGTTTACCTCGCTGTCGGCACTCTGCACCCTGTAGTGTTGTTTACAGTATAAACATGTTGTTGTTTACCTCGCTGTCGGCACTCTGCACCCTGTAGTGTTTGTTTACAGTATAAACATGTTGTTGTTTACCTCGCTGTCGGCGCTCTGCACCCTGTAGTGTTTGTTTACAGTATAAACATGTTGTTGTTTACCTCGCTGTCGGCGCTCTGCACCCTCTGAGCGGTCCGAGCCACCTCGTCCCCAGCTCCGACAGATCAGAGTCCGTCGCTCCGAACCTCGACTGAGCGCCGCGCTCCAGGTGAGAGAGCTTCTGCTCCAGAGAGAAGGAGGAGCCTGCCGCCAGGTACACCTGTACAGGTAACACAACATATATATATATATATATATATATACTTATACACACAACCAGAGAGAAGGAGGAGCCTCCGCCAGGTACACCTGTACAGGTAACACACACATATATATATATACTTATACACACAACCAGAGAGAAGGAGGAGCCTGCCGCCAGGTACACCTGTACAGGTAACACACATATATATATATATACTATACACACAACCAGAGAGAAGGAGGAGCCTCCGCCAGGTACACCTGTACAGGTAACACATATATATATTATATATATACTTATACACACAACCAGAGAGAAGGAGGAGCCTGCCGCCAGGTACACCTGTACAGGTAACACACACATATATATATATATATATATACACACAACCAGAGAGAAGGAGGAGCCTCCTGCCAGGTACACCTGTACAGGTAACACACATATATATATATATATATACACACAACCAGAGAGAAGGAGGAGCCTCCGCCAGGTACACCTGTACAGGTAACACACATATATATATATATACTTATACACACAACCAGAGAGAAGGAGGAGCCTGCCGCCAGGTACACCTGTACAGGTAACACACATATATATATACTTATATACTTATACACACAACCAGAGAGAAGGAGGAGCCTGCCGCCAGGTACACCTGTACAGGTAACACACATATATATATATATATACTTATACACACAACCAGAGAGAAGGAGGAGACTGCCGCCAGGTACACCTGTACAGGTAACACACATATATATATATACTATACTTATACACACAACCAGAGAGAAGGAGGAGCCTCCTGCCAGGTACACCTGTACAGGTAACACACATATATATATATATATATATATATATACTTATACACACAACCAGAGAGAAGGAGGAGCCTGCCGCCAGGTACACCTGTACAGGTAACATACATATATATATACTTATACACAAACCAGGAGAAGGAGGAGCCTGCCGCCAGGTACACCTGTACAGGTAACACACATATATATATATACTATATACTTATACACACAACCAGAGAGAAGGAGGAGCCTGCCCAGGTACACCTGTACAGGTAACACACATATATATATATACTTATACACACAACCAGAGAGAAGGAGGAGCCTGCCGCCAGGTACACCTGTACAGGTAACACACATATATATATATATACTTATACACACAACCAGAGAGAAGGAGGAGCCTGCCGCCAGGTACACCTGTACAGGTAACACACATATATATATATATACTTATACACACAACCAGGAGAAGGAGGAGCTGCTGCCAGGTACACCTGTACAGGTAACACATACAGATGTAGCACTCCAGATAGGACTCCAATGGGTGTGTCCCAACCAAAAACCCAGCGGATCCCAGTGGCTGGGGGCGTCGCCAAATTGCTAGAGGGCGTCGCCAAATTTCCCCATTTGTTCAATTTCAGGATTGAACCATGAGATGGCGCTGCATTCCCAAATACACAAAGACAACTGGGTGCTGCAGAACTTAGTCTGTTTGCAATGTTTGCAGCTCTGCAGTTGTGTTTGCTGAATACTGTAGCATTTAATCACTTCTTTCTTATGGTTTCCACAGGCTACTATAACGACAAAACATCAATATTTTAGATCAAATCAAGTATATCTAATCTTATTATCTTAATTGTAATTCAATAATATATAGTCTTTATATATTAAATAATCATAATAACAATGTAAATGTTTACGCTTCTTTATTTGTTATGCTCATACTTTTACCTTTACAATAGTTTGCTTTATGCAGTATATGTTTTGTAATATTGTTGTGGTGTTTTTACAAAGTACGGGAGATCGAAGTGAATCAACTCATACATTAAGAGAAGAGAAGAGGGACCGTTATTAACCCCGTGGGGAACTTCAGTTGTTCAAACAGCAACAGGGTGAGAGTGAAAACAGCACAGATTCACACAGATTCATAAAATCAAAAATAAAATCAGCGATAAAAATAATAATAATGAGAAACTATGAAATAAGAAATGAATCAAATTCAAATGTAGTTTTTTCATATTATAATGTATTGTATTATTAAGTAATATCATACATTAACCCCATTATAGCAGATGCCACATTGAACGGATGAACACATTTATGCATCAATAATTACAACGGAGTATTTCTAAATACAAGTTGTAAAAATACTTATATGTATTTAATACTAATAACATAATGATTCATTTTACTTTCAGATGATAATACTTTTCAGGGTTAGGTCCGGTCTGACAGCGCAGAGAGGAAGAGAATCACTCACTGCTGCATCAAAACACTACATCCAAACGGAATCAATAGAATTCATTATTATTACTACGTTAGGTCTTGTTCATTGTTACAGACTGCTGGGGGGTTGGGAGATCACAGGGGGGGTTGGGAGATCACAGGGGGGGTTGGGAGATCACAGGGGGGGTTAGGAGATCACAGGGGGGGTTGGGAGATCACAGGGGGGGTTGGGAGATCACAGGGGGGTTAGGAGATCACAGGGGGGGTTGGGAGATCACAGGGGGGTTAGGAGATCACAGGGGGGTTGGGAGATCACAGGGGGGGTTAGGAGATCACAGGGGGGGTTGGAGATCACAGGGGGGGTTGGGAGATCACAGGGGGGTTAGGAGATCACAGGGGGGGTTGGGAGATCACAGGGGGGGTTGGGAGATCACAGGGGGGGTTGGGAGATCACAGGGGGGGTTGGGAGATCACAGGGGGG
This sequence comes from Dissostichus mawsoni, assembly GCA_011823955.1. Taxonomy (NCBI): domain Eukaryota; kingdom Metazoa; phylum Chordata; class Actinopteri; order Perciformes; family Nototheniidae; genus Dissostichus; species Dissostichus mawsoni. The sequence goes on from JAAKFY010000085.1 coordinate 178,948, forward strand.
GTTGGGAGATCACAGGGGGGGTTGGGAGATCACAGGGGGGTTGGGAGATCACAGGGGGGGTTAGGAGATCACAGGGGGGGTTGGGAGATCACAGGGGGGTTGGGAGATCACAGGGGGGGTTAGGAGATCACAGGGGGGGTTGGGAGATCACAGGGGGGGTTAGGAGATCACAGGGGGGGTTGGGAGATCACAGGGGGGGTTGGGAGATCACAGGGGGGGTTAGGAGATCAGGAGATCACAGGGTTAGGAGATCAGAGATCACAGGGGGGGTTGAGAGATCACAGGGGGGGTTAGGAGATCACAGGGGGGTTAGGAGATCAGGAGATCACAGGGGGGGTTGAGAGATCACAGGGGGGGTTGGGAGATCACAGGGGGGGTTGGGATCACAGGGGGGGTTGGGAGATCACAGGGGGGGTTGGGAGATCACCAGGGGGGGTTAGGAGATCACAGGGGGGGTTGGGAGATCACAGGGGGGGTTAGGAGATCACAGGGGGGGTTGGGAGATCACAGGGGGGGTTGGGGGGGTTGGGAGATCACAGGGGGGGTTGGGAGATCACAGGGGGGGTTAGGAGATCACAGGGGGGGTTGGGAGATCACAGGGGGGGTTGGGAGATCACAGGGGGGGTTAGGAGATCAGGAGATCACAGGGGGAGTTAGGAGATCAGGAGATCACAGGGGGGGTTGAGAGATCACAGGGGGGGTTAGGAGATCAGGAGATCACAGGGGGGGTTGAGAGATCACAGGGGGGGTTAGGAGATCAGGAGATCACAGGGGGGGTTGAGAGATCACAGGGGGGGTTGGGAGATCACAGGGGGGGTTGGGAGATCACAGGGGGGGTTGGGAGATCACAGGGGGGGTTGAGAGATCACAGGGGGGGTTGAGAGATCACAGGGGTTGGGAGATCACAGGGGGGTTGGGAGATCACAGGGGGGGTTAGGAGATCACAGGGGGGTTGGGAGATCACAGGGGGGGTTAGGAGATCAGAGATCACAGGGAGTTAGGAGATCAGGAGATCACAGGTGGGGTTGAGAGATCACAGGGGGGGTTGGGAGATCACAGGGGGGTTGAGAGATCACAGGGGGGGTTGGGAGATCACAGGGGGGTTGGGAGATCACAGGGGGGGTTAGGAGATCACAGGGGGGGTTAGGAGATCAGGAGATCACAGGGGGGGTTGAGAGATCACAGGGGGGGTTAGGAGATCAGGAGATCACAGGGGGGGTTGAGAGATCACAGGGGGGGTTGGAGATCACAGGGGGGGTTGGGAGATCACAGGGGGGGTTGGAGATCACAGGGGGGTTGAGAGATCACAGGGGGGGTTGAGAGATCACAGGGGTTGGGAGATCACAGGGGGGGTTGGGAGATCACAGGGGGGGTTAGGAGATCACAGGGGGGGTTGGGAGATCACAGGGGGGGTTAGGAGATCAGGAGATCACAGGGGGAGTTAGGAGATCAGGAGATCACAGGTGGGGTTGAGAGATCACAGGGGGGTTGGGAGATCACAGGGGGGGTTGAGAGATCACAGGGGGGGTTGGGAGATCACAGGGGGGGTTGGGAGATCACAGGGGGGTTAGGAGATCACAGGGGGGGTTAGGAGATCACAGGGGGGGTTGGGAGATCACAGGGGTTGGGAGATCACAGGGGGGGTTGGGAGATCACAGGGGGGGTTAGGAGATCACAGGGGGGGTTGGGAGATCACAGGGGGGGTTAGGAGATCAGGAGATCACAGGGGAGTTAGGAGATCAGGAGATCACAGGGGGGTTGGGAGATCACAGGGGGGTTGGGAGATCACAGTAATTCCGATAGACCATCGAATGTGACCTCCACACAGAGTTCGCAGCATACAGTACGTACAGTACGTACAGTACATACAGTACGTACAGTACGTACAGTACGTACAGTACGTACAGTACGTACAGTACGTACAGTACATACAGTACGTACAGTACGTACAGTACGTACAGTACATACAGTGAACGGTCCATGTTTGTAAACACTGTGAAATGTTGACTTTATTTGATCATTTCAGTTAAAAAACTAACGTTCATGTTTCTCTTTTTGAGAAGAGAAACATGAACGTGTTAGTGGCTGACCCAGCCCCATGGTCTGTCACAGTAGTGCGGGAAAGAGAAGTGCACTGTTTTGCCTGGCGCTACCATGGAAACCAAACAATGGTGTAGCTGTATTAAAGTCCGAGTGGAAACAGTCCTGAGTAAATCTGATTTTGTCAGAAACCGGGAGAGGGCTATGAAATCGGGACTCTCCCCCGAAAAACCGATCCCGAGCTCGTCCTGGTTTCCGCAGCAGATAGGCCGACGGTGTTACGTCAGTTATATTTATTAAAACGGTGAAAACTGAACTTGAAAATTGTTTCCTCTTTTTATTTTCTTTATTATTTTCGCGACGGGCTGTGTTGCCTGTGTGTGATTAAAAATTCATTCGCAGAAATGTAAAGTGATCTAACTAAGTTCTATTCATATTGTTGACGGGAGGAGCAGTGTAAATGGGTGGCCTATATGAGCTTTAAAAGCACATCGATCACTTCTCCAAACTCTTGACGGGAAAAAGGTGTAAATGGTTGGGCTGTACTGTACTGTACTGTACTGTACTATACTGTACTGTACTGTACTGTACTGTACTGTACTATACTGTACTGTACTGTACTGTACAGTACTGTACTGTACAGTACAGTACTGTACTGTACGTACTGTACTGTACTGTACTGTACTGTACTGTACTGTACTGTACTGTACTGTACGTACTGTACTGTACAGTACTGTACTGTACTGTACTGTACAGTACAGTACTGTACTGTACTGTACTGTACTGTACTGTACTGTACTATACTGTACTGTACTGTACTGTACTGTACTGTACTGTACTCATATGAAAGGCCATTCAAGCTAGACGTTCTTCTGGAAATGTTCACATCAGGCACCTTCAAGTTAAACAATAACACAGTCAATGATGTGGATTAAACCACATTTATTTCGTTAAAAAGAAACGAAATATGATTTTGTTTGAATGATTAAATGTAGGGAATCGCCCTCATGTGGCTAATTTCATGCCTTTCAGACTTGGGGAATATATTGCGACATGAAGCCAATCAATCAACATCCAGTACCATTGGGAAATCCCCAGGATGTGTCCTAATCAAACCAAAGAGAAAATGCAGATATTACACTGATAAAAGAAATGGTCCATGTTAAAACGCCTCACCTTAATTCATGTAATAGAAACATCTCAGGTCAGGAACACTCAAAGCTAAATGTGCAATATCATGTTCAGCTAAGTTACTATTTATAATGTTATTGTCGTTACAACAGAAGATGTTTTTCTTTCTGCTGCACTTTGAGGGCAACATGTAGAGATCTATGGATACATCTCTACATGTAGAGATCTATGGATACCTCTCTCTACATGGAGAGATCTATGGATACCTCTCTACATGTAGAGAGATGTATCCATAGATCTCTCTACATGTAGAGAGATCTATGGATACCTCTCTCTACATGTAGAGAGAGGTATCCATAGATCTCTACATGTAGAGAGATGTATCCATAGATCTCTCTACATGTAGAGAGATCTATGGATACCTCTCTCTACATGTAGAGAGAGGTATCCATAGATCTCTACATGTAGAGAGATGTATCCATAGATCTCTACATGTAGAGAGATGTATCCATAGATCTCTCTACATGGAGAGATCTATGGATACATCTCTCTACATGTAGGGATCTATGGATACATCTCTCTACATGTAGAGATCTATGGATACCTCTCTCTACATGTAGAGATCTATGGATACATCTCTCTACATGGAGAGATCTATGGATACCTCTCTCTACATGGAGAGATCTATGGATACCTCTCTCTACATGGAGAGATCTATGGATACATCTCTCTACACATATGAAACAGAACTGTTTTTACAATGTGTGTTGGAAGGATTTATTAAATTACTAAGAATATTTAGTTTTACTTTCAGTTGCGCGCGCTACTAAAGAGACGTGTTACCATGGAAACCAAACAATGGTGTAGCTGTATTGAAGTCCGAGTGGAAACAGTAACATTTGGAGCGTTATGTTAGAATGAAACAGCCAGGTCGTGTTTCAGGTATTTATTGGGTGTTTCAGGTATTTATTGGGTGTTTCAGTGTTTCAGGTATTTATTGGGTGTTTCAGGTATTTATTGGGTGTTTCAGGTATTTATTGAGTGTTTCAGGTATTTATTGAGTGTTTCAGGTATTTATTGAGTGTTTCAGGTATTTATTGGGTGTTTCAGGTATTTATTGGGTGTTTCAGGTATTTATTGAGTGTTTCAGGTATTTATTGGATGTTTCAGGTATTTATTGAGTGTTTCAGGTATTTATTGGGTGTTTCAGTGTTTCAGGTATTTATTGGGTGTTTCAGGTATTTATTGGGTGTTTCAGGTATTTATTGAGTGTTTCAGGTATTTATTGGGTGTTTCAGGTATTTATTGAGTGTTTCAGGTATTTATTGGGTGTTTCAGGTATTTATTGAGTGTTTCAGGTATTTATTGGGTGTTTCAGGTATTTATTTAGTGTTTCAGGTATTTATTTGGTGTTTCAGGTATTTTGAGTGTTTCAGATATTTATGAGTGTTTCAGGTATTTATTGGGTGTTTCAGTGTTTCAGGTATTTATTGGGTGTTTCAGGTATTTATTGGGTGTTTCAGGTATTTATTGAGTGTTTCAGGTATTTATTGGGTGTTTCAGGTATTTATTGAGTGTTTCAGGTATTTATTGGGTGTTTCAGGTATTTATTGGGTGTTTCAGGTATTTATTGAGTGTTTCAGGTATTTATTGGGTGTTTCAGGTATTTATTGGGTGTTTCAGGTATTTATTGAGTGTTTCAGGTATTTATTGGGTGTTTCAGGTATTTATTGAGTGTTTCAGGTATTTATTGGGTGTTTCAGGTATTTATTGGGTGTTTCAGATATTTATTGGGTGTTTCAGATATTTATTGAGTGTTTCAGGTATTTATTGGGTGTTTCAGGTATTTATTGAGTGTTTCAGGTATTATTGGGTGTTTCAGGTATTTATTGAGTGTTTCAGGTATTTATTGGGTGTTTTAGATATTTATTGAGTGTTTCAGGTATTTATTGAGTGTTTCAGTGTTTCAGGTATTTATTGACTGTTTCAGGTATTTATTGAGTGTTTCAGTGTTTCAGGTATTTATTGACTGTTTCAGGTATTTATTGAGTGTTTCAGGTATTTATTGGGTGTTTCAGTGTTTCAGGTATTTATTGAGTGTTTCAGTGTTTCAGGTATTTATTGACTGTTTCAGGTATTTATTGAGTGTTTCAGGTATTTATTGGGTGTTTCAGGTATTTATTGAGTGTTTCAGGTATTTATTGAGTGTTTCAGGTATTTATTGGGTGTTTCAGGTATCTATTGACTGTTTCAGGTATTTATTGAGTGTTTCAGGTATTTATTGACTGTTTCAGGTATTTATTGACTGTTTCAGGTATTTATTGACTGTTTCAGGTATTTATTGAGTGTTTCAGGTATTTATTGACTGTTTCAGGTATTTATTGAGTGTTTCAGGTATTTATTGACTGTTTCAGGTATTTATTGACTGTTTCAGGTATTTATTAGGTGTTTCAGGTATTTATTGAGTGTTTCAGTGTTTCAGGTATTTATTGGGTGTTTCAGTGTTTCAGGTATTTATTGACTGTTTCAGGTATTTATTGAGTGTTTCAGATATTTATTGAGTGTTTCAGGTATTTATTGACTGTTTCAGGTATTATTGAGTGTTTCAGATATTTATTGAGTGTTTCAGGTATTTATTGGGTGTTTCAGGTATTTATTGACTGTTTCAGGTATTTATTGAGTGTTCAGGTATTTATTGAGTGTTTCAGATATTTATTGAGTGTTTCAGGTATTTATTGGGTGTTTCAGGTATTTATTGGGTGTTCAGTGTTTCAGGTATTTATTGAGTGTTTCAGGTATTTTTGAGTGTTTCACATATTTATTGAGTGTTTCAGGTATTTGGGTGTTTCAGGTATTTATTGGGTGTTTCAGTGTTTCAGGTATTTATTGGGTGTTTCAGTGTTTCAGGTATTTATTGAGTGTTTCACTGTTTCAGGTATTTATTGAGTGTTTCAGGTATTTATTGGGTGTTTCAGGTATTTATTGGGTGTTTCAGGTATTTATTGGGTGTTTCAGTGTTTCAGGTATTTATTGAGTGTTTCAGGTATTTATTGACTGTTTCAGGTATTATTGAGTGTTTCAGATATTTATTGAGTGTTTCAGGTATTTATTGGTGTTTCAGGTATTTATTGGGTGTTTCAGTGTTTCAGGTATTTATTGAGTGTTTCAGGTATTTATTGTGTGTTTCAGGTATTTATTGGGTTTCAGATATTTATTGGGTGTTTCAGATATTTATTGAGTGTTTCAGGTATTATTGGGTGTTTCAGGTATTTATTGACTGTTTCAGGTATTTATTGGGTGTTTCAGTGTTTCAGGTATTTATTGGGTGTTTCAGGTATTTATTGGGTGTTTCAGGTATTTATTGGGTGTTTCAGTGTTTCAGGTATTTATTGAGTGTTTCAGGTATTTATTGGGTGTTTCAGGTATTTATTCGATGTTTCAGGTATTTATTGGGTGTTTCAGGTATTTATTGAGTGTTTCAGGTATTTATTGGGTGTTTCAGTGTTTCAGGTATTTATTGGGTGTTTCAGGTATTTATTGAGTGTTTCAGGTATTTATTGGGTGTTTCAGTGTTTCAGGTATTTATTGAGTGTTTCAGGTATTTATTGGGTGTTTCAGGTATTTATTCGATGTTTCAGGTATTTATTGGGTGTTTCAGGTATTTATTCGGTGTTTCAGGTATTTATTGGGTGTTTCAGTGTTTCAGGTATTTATTGAGTGTTTCAGGTATTTATTGGGTGTTTCAGGTATTTATTTAGTGTTTCAGGTATTTATTTGGTGTTTCAGGTATTTATTGAGTGTTTCAGTATTTATTGGTGTTTCAGTGTTTCAGGTATTTATTGGGTGTTTCAGGTATTTATTGGGTGTTTCAGGTATTTATTGAGTGTTTCAGGTATTTATTGGGTGTTTCAGGTATTTATTGAGTGTTTCAGGTATTTATTGGGTGTTTCAGGTATTTATTGGGTGTTTCAGGTATTAATTGAGTGTTTCAGGTATTTATTGGGTGTTTCAGGTATTTATTGGGTGTTTCAGGTATTTATGAGTGTTTCAGGTATTTATTGGGTGTTTCAGGTATTTATTGAGTGTTTTCAGGTATTTATTGGGTGTTTCAGGTATTTATTGAGTGTTTCAGGTATTTATTTGGTGTTTCAGGTATTATTGAGTGTTTCAGATATTTATTGAGTGTTTCAGGTATTTATTGAGTGTTTCAGGTATTTATTGAGTGTTTCAGGTATTTATTGGGTGTTTCAGATATTTATTGACTGTTTCAGGTATTTATTGAGTGTTTCAGGTATTTATTGGGTGTTTCAGATATTTATTGACTGTTTCAGGTATTTATTGAGTGTTTCAGGTATTTATTGAGTGTTTCAGGTATTTATGGGTGTTTCAGATATTTATTGACTGTTTCAGGTATTTATTGAGTGTTTCAGGTATTATTGGGTGTTTCAGGTATTATTGGGTGTTTCAGATATTTATTGAGTGTTTCAGGTATTTATTGGGTGTTTCAGGTATTTATTGAGTGTTTCAGGTATTTATTGGGTGTTTCAGGTATTTATTGAGTGTTTCAGGTATTTATTGGGTGTTTCAGATATTTATTGAGTGTTTCAGGTATTTATTGAGTGTTTCAGTGTTTCAGGTATTTATTGACTGTTTCAGGTATTTATTGAGTGTTTCAGTGTTTCAGGTATTTATTGACTGTTTCAGGTATTTATTGAGTGTTTCAGGTATTTATTGAGTGTTTCAGGTATTTATTGGGTGTTTCAGTGTTTCAGGTATTTATTGAGTGTTTCAGTGTTTCAGGTATTTATTGACTGTTTCAGGTATTTATTGAGTGTTTCAGGTATTTATTGGGTGTTTCAGGTATTTATTGAGTGTTTCAGGTATCTATTGACTGTTTCAGGTATTTATTGAGTGTTTCAGGTATTTATTGACTGTTTCAGGTATTTATTGACTGTTTCAGGTATTTATTGACTGTTTCAGGTATTTATTGACTGTTCAGGTATTTATTAGGTGTTTCAGGTATTTATTGAGTGTTTCAGTGTTTCAGGTATTTATTGGGTGTTTCAGTGTTTCAGGTATTTATTGACTGTTTCAGGTATTTATTGAGTGTTTCAGATATTTATTGAGTGTTTCAGGTATTTATTGAGTGTTTCAGGTATTTATTGAGTGTTTCAGATATTTATTGAGTGTTTCAGGTATTTATTGGGTGTTTCAGGTATTTATTGGGTGTTTCAGTGTTTCAGGTATTTATTGAGTGTTTCAGTGTTTCAGGTATTTATTGAGTGTTTCACTGTTTCAGGTATTTATTGGGTGTTTCAGGTATTTATTGGGTGTTTCAGTGTTTCAGGTATTTATTGAGTGTTTCAGGTATTTATTGAGTGTTTCAGATATTTATTGAGTGTTTCAGGTATTTATTGGGTGTTTCAGGTATTTATTGGGTGTTTCAGTGTTTCAGGTATTTATGAGTGTTTCAGGTATTATTGGGTGTTTCAGTGTTTCAGGTATTTATTGAGTGTTTCAGGTATTTTTGGGTGTTTCAGGTATTTATTGGGTGTTTCAGTGTTTCAGGTATTTATTGGGTGTTTCAGTGTTTCAGGTATTTATTGAGTGTTTCATTGTTTCAGGTATTTATTGAGTGTTTCAGGTATTTATTGACTGTTTCAGGTATTTATTGAGTGTTTCAGGTATTTATTGAGTGTTTCAGGTATTTATTGGGTGTTTCAGGTATTTATTGGGTGTTTCAGGTATTTATTGGTGTTTCAGTGTTTCAGGTATTTATTGAGTGTTTCAGGTATTTATTGTGTGTTTCAGGTATTTATTGGGTGTTTCAGATATTTATTGGGTGTTTCAGATATTTATTGAGTGTTTCAGGTATTTATTTGGGTGTTTTCAGGTATTTATTGACTGTTTCAGGTATTTATTGGGTGTTTCAGTGTTTCAGGTATTTATTGGGTTTTCAGTATTATTGGGTGTTTCAGGTATTGGTTGTTTCAGTGTTTCAGGTATTTATTGAGTGTTTCAGGTATTTATTGGGTGTTTCAGGTATTTATTCGATGTTCAGGTATTTATTGGGTGTTTCAGGTATTTTTTGAGTGTTTCAGGTATTTATTGGGTGTTTCAGTGTTTCAGGTATTTATTGGGTGTTTCAGGTATTTATTGAGTGTTTCAGGTATTTATTGAGTGTTTCAGTGTTTCAGGTATTTATGACTGTTTCAGGTATTTATTGAGTGTTTCAGTGTTTCAGGTATTTATTGACTGTTTCAGGTATTTATTGAGTGTTTCAGGTATTTATTGGGTGTTTCAGTGTTTCAGGTATTTATTGAGTGTTTCGTGTTTCAGGTATTTATTGACTGTTTCAGGTATTTATTGAGTGTTTCAGGTATTTATTGGGTGTTTCAGGTATTTATTGAGTGTTTCAGGTATCTATTGACTGTTTCAGGTATTTATTGAGTTTTTCAGGTATTTATTGACTGTTTCAGGTATTTATTGACTGTTTCAGGTATTTATTAGGTGTTTCAGGTATTTATTGAGTGTTTCAGTGTTTCAGGTATCTATTGACTGTTTCAGGTATTTATTGGTGTTTCAGGTATTTATTGACTGTTTCAGGTATTTATTGACTGTTTCAGGTATTTATTGACTGTTTCAGTATTTATTAGGTGTTTCAGGTATTTATTGAGTGTTTCAGTGTTTCAGGTATTTATTGGTGTTTCAGTGTTTCAGGTATTTATTGACTGTTTCAGGTATTTATTGAGTGTTTCAGATATTTATTGAGTGTTTCAGGTATTTATTGAGTGTTTCAGGTATTATTGAGTGTTTCAGATATTTATTGAGTGTTTCAGGTATTTATTGGGTGTTTCAGGTATTTATTGGTGTTTCAGTGTTTCAGGTATTTATTGAGTGTTTCAGTGTTTCAGGTATTTTATTGAGTGTTTCACTGTTTCAGGTATTTATTGGGTGTTTCAGGTATTTATTGGGTGTTTCAGTGTTTCAGGTATTTATTGAGTGTTTCAGGTATTTATTGATGTTTCAGGTATTTATTGAGTGTTTCAGATATTTATTGAGTGTTTCAGGTATTTATTGGGTGTTTCAGGTATTTATTGGTGTTTCAGTGTTTCAGGTATTTATTGAGTGTTTCAGGTATTTATTGGGTGTTTCAGTGTTTTCAGGTATTATTGAGTGTTTCAGGTATTTATTGGGTGTTTCAGGTATTTATTGGGTGTTTCAGTGTTTCAGGTATTTATTGGGTGTTTCAGTGTTTCAGTATTTATTGAGTGTTTCACTGTTTCAGGTATTTATTGAGTGTTTCAGGTATTTATTGACTGTTTCAGGTATTTATTGAGTGTTTCAGGTATTTATTGAGTGTTTCAGATATTTATTGAGTGTTTCAGGTATTTATTGGTGTTTCAGGTATTTATTGGGTGTTTCAGTGTTTCAGGTATTTATTGAGTGTTTCAGGTATTTATTGTGTGTTTCAGGTATTTATTGGTGTTTCAGATATTTATTGGGTGTTTCAGATATTTATTGAGTGTTTCAGGTATTTATTGGGTGTTTCAGGTATTTATTGACTGTTTCAGGATTTATTGGGTGTTTCAGTGTTTCAGGTATTTATTGGGTGTTTCAGGTATTTATTGGGTGTTTTCAGGTATTTATTGGGTGTTTCAGTGTTTCAGGTATTTATTGAGTGTTTCAGGTATTTATTGGGTGTTTCAGGTATTTTCGATGTTTCGGTATTTATTGGGTGTTTCAGGTATTTTTGAGTGTTTCAGGTATTTATTGGGTGTTTCAGTGTTTCAGGTATTATTGGGTGTTTCAGGTATTTATTGAGTGTTTCAGGTATTTATTGGGTGTTTCAGTGTTTCAGGTATTTATTGAGTGTTTCAGGTATTTATTGGTTGTTTCAGGTATTTATTCGATGTTTCAGGTATTTATTGGGTGTTTCAAGGTATTTATTCGGTGTTTCAGGATTTATTGGGTGTTTCAGTGTTTCAGGTATTTATTGAGTGTTTCAGGTATTTATTCGGTGTTTCAGGTATTTATTGGGTGTTTCAGTATTTATTGAATGTTTCAGGTATTTATTGGGTGTTTCAGTATTTATTGGGTTTCAGGTATTTATTGGGTGTTTCAGATATTTATTGGGTGTTTCAGATATTTATTGAGTGTTTCAGGTATTTATTGGGTGTTTCAGGTATTTATTGAGTGTTTCAGGTATTTATTGGGTGTTTCAGTGTTTCAGGTATTTATTGGTGTTTCAGGTATTTATTGGGTGTTTCAGTGTTCAGGTATTATTGAGTGTTTCAGGTATTTATTGAGTGTTTCAGGTATTTATTGGGTGTTTCGTATTTATTGGGTGTTTCAGTGTTTCAGGTATTTATTGGGTGTTTCAGGTTTTATTGGGTGTTTCAGGTATTTATTGAGTGTTTCAGGTATTTATTGGGTGTTTCAGGTATTTATTGGGTGTTTCAGGTATTTATTGGGTTTTCAGGTATTTATTGGGTGTTTCAGTGTTTCAGGTATTTATTGGGTGTTTCAGGTATTTATTGGGTGTTTCAGGTATTTATTGAGTGTTTCAGTGTTTCAGGTATTTATTGGGTGTTTCAGTGTTTCAGGTATTTATTGAGTGTTTTCAGGTATTTATTGAGTGTTTCAGTGTTTTCAGGTATTTATTGGGTGTTTCAGTGTTTTCAGTATTTATTGAGGTTTCAGGTATTTATTGGGTGTTTCAGTGTTTCAGGTATTTATTGGGTGTTCAGGTATTTATTGGGTGTTTCAGGTATTTATTGAGTGTTTCAGGTATTTATTGGGTGTTTCAGTGTTTCAGGTATTTATTGGGTGTTTCAGGTATTTATTGGGTGTTTCAGTGTTTCAGGTATTTATTGGTGTTTCAGGTATTTATTGGGTGTTTCAGTGTTTCAGGTATTTATTGGGTGTTTCAGGTATTTATGGGTGTTTCAGGTATTTATTGAGTGTTTCAGTGTTTCAGGTATTTATTTGGTGTTTCAGGTATTTATTGGGTGTTTCAGTGTTTCAGGTATTTATTGAGTGTTTCAGGTATTTATTGGGTGTTTCAGGTATTTATTGGGTGTTTCAGGTATTTATTGAGTGTTTCAGGTATTTATTGGTGTTTTCAGTGTTTCAGGTATTTATTGGTGTTTCAGGTATTTATTGGGTGTTTCAGGTATTTATTGAGTGTTTCAGGTATTTATTGAGTGTTTCAGGTATTTATTGAGTGTTTCAGGTATTTATTGGGTGTTTCAGGTATTTATTGAGTGTTTCAGGTATTTATTGGTGTTTCAGGTATTTATTGGTGTTTCAGTGTTTCAGGTATTTATTGAGTGTTTCAGGTATTTATTGGGTGTTTCAGTGTTTCATATTTATTGAGGTTTCAGGTATTTATTGGGTGTTTCAGGTATTTATTGGGTGTTTCAGGTATTTATTGAGTGTTTCAGGTATTTATTGAGTGTTTCAGGTATTTATTGGGTGTTTCAGTATTTATTGAGTGTTTCAGGTATTTATTAGGTGTTTCAGGTATTTATTGAGTGTTTCAGGTATTTATTGGGTGTTTCAGTGTTTCAGGTATTTATTGAGTGTTTTCAGTATTTATTGGGTTTTCAGTGTTTCAGGTATTTATTAGTGTTTCAGGTATTTATTGGTGTTTCAGGTATTTATTGGTGTTTCAGGTATTTATTGAGTGTTTCAGGTATTTATTGAGTGTTTCAGGTATTTATTGGGTGTTTCAGGTATTTATTGAGTGTTTCAGGTATTTATTAGGTGTTTCAGGTATTTATTGAGTGTTTCAGGTATTTATTGGGTGTTTCAGGTATTTATTGAGTGTTTTCAGTGTTTCAGGTATTTATTAGGTGTTTCAGGTATTTATTGACTGTTTCAGGTATTTATTGGTGTTTCAGGTATTTATTGAGTGTTTCAGGTATTTATTGGGTGTTTCAGTGTTTCAGGTATTTATTGAGTGTTTCAGGTATTTATTGGGTGTGTTTCAGGTATTTATTGAGTGTTTCAGGTATTTATTGGGTGTTTCAGTGTTTCAGGTATTTATTGACTGTTTCAGGTATTTATTGGGTGTTTCAGGTATTTATTGAGTGTTTCAGGTATTTATTGGGTGTTTCAGTGTTCAGGTATTTATTGAGTGTTTCAGGTATTTATTGGGTGTTTCAGGTATTATTGAGTGTTTCAGGTATTTATTGAGTGTTTCAGGTATTTGAGTGTTTCAGGTATTTATTGAGTGTTTCAGGTATTTATTGGGTGTTTCAGGTATTTATTGAGTGTTTCAGGTATTTTATTAGGTGTTTCAGGTATTTATTGAGTGTTTCAGGTATTATTGGGTGTTTCAGGTATTTATTGAGTGTTTCAGGTATTTATTGAGTGTTCAGGTATTTATTGAGTGTTTCAGGTATTTATTGAGTGTTTCAGGTATTATTGGGTGTTTCAGGTATTTATTGAGTTTTCAGTGTGTTCAGGTATTTATTGAGTGTTTCAGGTATTATTGAGTGTTCAGGTATTATTGGGTTTCAGGTATTTATTGAGTGTTTCAGGTATTTATTGGGGTTTCAGGTATTTATTGAGTGTTTCAGGTATTTATTGGGTGTTTCAGGTATTTATTGGGTGTTTCAGTGTCAGGTTTTTATGGGTGTTTCAGGTATTTATTGGGTGTTTCAGTGTTTCAGGTATTTATTGAGTGTTTCAGGTATTTATTGAGTGTTCAGGTATTTATTGGGTTTCAGGTATTTATTGGGGTTTCAGTGTTTCAGGTATTTATTGAGTGTTTCAGGTATTTATTGGGTTTTCAGTGTTTCAGGTATTTATTGAGTGTTTCAGGTATTTATTGAGTGTTCAGGTATTTATTGGGTGTTTCAGGTATTTATTGAGTGTTTCAGGTATTTATTGGGTGTTTCAGGTATTTATTGAGTGTTCAGGTATTTATTGGGTGTTTCAGGTATTTATTGAGTGTTTCAGGTATTTATTGGGTGTTTCAGGTATTTATTGGGTGTTTCAGGTATTATTGGGTGTTTCAGTGTTTCAGGTTTTTATTGGGTGTTTCAGGTATTTATGGGTGTTCAGTGTTTCAGGTATTTATTGAGTGTTTCAGGTATTTATTGAGTGTTCAGGTATTATTGGGTGTTTCAGTATTATTGGGTGTTTCAGTGTTTCAGGTATTTATTGAGTTGTTTCAGGTATTTATTGGTGTTTCAGTGTTTCAGGTATTTATTGAGTGTTTCAGGTATTTATGAGTGTTTCAGGTATTTATTGGGTGTTTCAGGTATTTATTGAGTGTTTCAGGTATTTATTGGGTGTTTCAGGTATTTGGGTGTTCAGGTATTTATTGAGTGTTTCAGGTATTTATTGGGTGTTTCAGGTATTTATTGGTGTTTCAGGTTTTTATTGGTGTTTCAGGTATTTATTGGGTGTTTCAGTGTTCAGGTATTTATTGAGTGTTTCAGGTATTTATTGAGTGTTCAGGTATTTATTGGGGTTTCAGGTATTTATTGAGTGTTTCAGGTATTTATTGGGTGTTTCAGGTATTTATGGTGTTTCAGGTATTTATTGAGTGTTTCAGGTACTTATTGGGTGTTTCAGGTATTTATGGGGTTTCAGTGTTTCAGGTTTTTATTGGGTGTTTCAGGTATTTATTGGGTGTTTCAGTGTTTCAGGTATTTATTGAGTGTTTCAGGTATTTATTGAGTGTTCAGGTATTTATTGGGTGTTTCAGGTATTTATTGGTGTTTCAGTGTTTCAGGTATTTATTGAGTGTTTCAGTGTTTCAGGTATTTATTGAGTGTTTCAGGTATTTATTGAGTGTTTCAGGTATTTATGGGTGTTTCAGGTATTTATTGAGTGTTTCAGGTATTTATTGGGTGTTTCAGTGTTTCAGGTTTTTATTGGGTGTTTCAGGTATTTATTGTGTTTCAGTGTTTCAGGTATTTATTGAGTGTTTCAGGTATTTATTGAGTGTTTCAGGTATTTATTGAGTGTTTCAGGTATTTATTGAGTGTTTCAGGTATTTATTGGGTGTTTCAGGTATTTATTGGGTGTTTCAGGTATTTAGGGTGTTTCAGGTATTTATTGGGTGTTTCAGGTATTTATTGAGTGTTTCAGGTATTTATTGGTGTTTCAGGTATTTATTGGGTGTTTCAGATATTTATTGAGTGTTTCAGGTATTTATTGGGTGTTTCAGGTATTTATGGGTGTTTCAGGTATTTATTGGGTGTTTCAGGTATTTATTGAGTGTTTCAGGTATTATTGGGTGTTTCAGGTATTTATTGAGTGTTTCAGGTATTTATTGAGTGTTTCAGGTATTTATTGGGTGTTTCAGGTATTTATTGAGTGTTTCAGGTATTTATTGGGTGTTTCAGGTATTTATTGAGTGTTTCAGGTATTTATTGAGTGTTTCAGGTATTTATTGGTGTTTCAGGTATTTATTGAGTGTTTCAGGTATTTATTGACTGTTTCAGGTATTTATTGGGTGTTTCAGGTATTTATTGACTGTTTCAGGTATTTATTAGTGTTTCAGGTATTTATTGGGTTTTTCAGGTATTATTGAGTGTTTCAGGTATTTATTAGGTGTTTCAGGTATTTATTGAGTGTTTCAGGTATTTATTGAGTGTTTCAGGTATTAATTAGGTGTTTCAGGTATTTATTGAGTGTTTCAGGTATTTATTGACTGTTTCAGGTATTTATTGGGTGTTTTAGGTATTTATTGAGTGTTTCAGGTATTTATTGAGTGTTTCAGGTTTATTGACTGTTTCAGGTATTATTGAGTGTTTCAGGTATTTATTGGGTGTTTCAGTGTTTCAGGTATTTATTGGGTGTTTCAGGTATTTATTGGGTGTTTCAGGTATTTATTGACTGTTTCAGGTATTTGACTGTTTCAGGTATTTATTGAGTGTTTCAGGTATTATTGGGTGTTTCAGTGTTTCAGGTATTATTGGGTGTTTCAGGTATTTATTGAGTGTTTCAGGTATTTATTGGGTGTTTCAGGTATTTATTGAGTGTTTCAGGTATTTATTGGGTGTTTCGGGTGTTTCAGGTATTTATTGGGTGTTTCAGGTATTTATTGAGTGTTTCAGGTATTTATTGAGTGTTTCAGGTATTTATTGAGTGTTTTCAGGTATTTATTGAGTGTTTCAGGTATTTATTGGGTGTTTCAGGTATTTATTGAGTGTTTCAGTGTTCAGGTATTTATTGAGTGTTTCAGGTATTATGAGTGTTCAGGTATTTATTGGGTGTTTCAGGTATTTATTGAGTGTTTCAGGTATTTATTGGGTGTTTCAGGTATTTATTGAGTGTTTCAGGTATTTATTGGTGTTTCAGGTATTTATTGGGTGTTTCAGTGTTTCAGGTTTTTATTGGGTGTTTCAGGTATTTATTGGGGTTTCAGTGTTTCAGGTATTTATTGAGTGTTTCAGGTATTTATTGAGTGTTCAGGTATTTATTGGGTGTTTCAGGTATTTATTGGGTGTTTCAGGTTTCAGGTATTTATTGAGTGTTTCAGGTATTTATTGGGTTTCAGTGTTTCAGGTATTTATTGAGTGTTCAGGTATTTATTGAGTGTTCAGGTATTTATTGGGTGTTTCAGGTATTTATTGAGTGTTTCAGGTATTTATTGGGTGTTTCAGGTATTTATTGAGTGTTTCAGGTATTTATTGGGTGTTTCAGGTATTTATTGAGTGTTTCAGGTATTTATTGGGTGTTTCAGGTATTTATTGGGTGTTTCAGGTATTTATTGGGTGTTTCAGTGTTTCAGGTTTTATTGGGTGTTTCAGGTATTTATGGGTGTTTCAGTGTTTCAGGTATTTATTGAGTGTTTCAGGTTTATTGAGTGTTCAGGTATTTATTGGGTGTTTCAGGTATTTATTGGGTGTTTCAGTGTTTCAGGTATTTATTGAGTGTTTCAGGTATTTATTGGGTGTTTCAGTGTTTCAGGTATTTATTGAGTGTTTCAGGTATTTATTGAGTGTTCAGGTATTTATTGGGTGTTTCAGGTATTTATTGAGTGTTTCAGGTTTTATTGGGTGTTTCAGGTATTTATTGAGTGTTTCAGGTATTATTGGGTGTTTCAGGTTTATTGAGTGTTTCAGGTATTTATTGGGTGTTTCAGGTATTTATTGGGTGTTTCAGGTTTTTATTGGGTGTTTCAGGTATTTATTGGGTGTTTCAGTGTTTCAGGTATTTATTGAGTGTTTCAGGTATTTATTGAGTGTTCAGGTATTTATTGGGTGTTTCAGGTATTTATTGAGTGTTTCAGGTATTTATTGGGTGTTTCAGGTATTTATTGGGTGTTTCAGGTATTTATTGAGTGTTTCAGGTACTTATTGGGTGTTTCAGGTATTTATTGGGTGTTTCAGTGTTTCAGGTTTTATTGGGTGTTTCAGGTATTTATTGAGTGTTTCAGGTATTTATTGGGTGTTTCAGGTATTTATTGGGTGTTTCAGGTATTTATTGGTGGTTCAGTGTTTCAGGTTTTTATTGGGTGTTTCAGGTATTTATTGGGTGTTTCAGTGTTTCAGGTATTTATTGAGTGTTTCAGGTATTATTGAGTGTTCAGGTATTTATTGGGTGTTTCAGGTATTATTGGGTGTTTCAGTGTTTCAGGTATTTATTGAGTGTTTCAGTGTTTCAGGTATTTATTGAGTGTTTCAGGTATTTATTGAGTGTTCAGGTATTTATTGGGTGTTTCAGTGTTTCAGGTTTTATTGGGTGTTTCAGGTATTTATTGGGTGTTTCAGGTATTATTGAGTGTTTCAGGTATTTATTGGGTGTTTCAGTGTTTCAGGTTTTTATTGGGTGTTTCAGGTATTTATTGTGTGTTCAGTGTTTCAGGTATTTATTGAGTGTTTCAGGTATTATTGAGTGTTTCAGGTATTTATTGAGTGTTTCAGGTATTTATTGAGTGTTTCAGGTATTTATTGGGTGTTTCAGGTATTTATTGGGTGTTTCAGGTATTTATTGAGTGTTTCAGGTATTTATTGGGTGTTTCAGGTATTTATTGGGTGTTTCAGATATTTATTGAGTGTTTCAGGTATTTATTGGGTGTTTCAGGTATTTATTGGGTGTTTCAGGTATTATTGGGTGTTTCAGGTATTTATTGAGTGTTTCAGGTATTTATTGGGTGTTTCAGGTATTATTGAGTGTTTCAGGTATTTATTGAGTGTTTCAGGTATTTATGGGTGTTTCAGGTATTTATTGGGTGTTTCAGGTATTTATTGAGTGTTTCAGGTATTTATTGGGTGTTTCAGATATTTATTGAGTGTTTCAGGTATTTATTGGGTGTTTCAGGTATTTATTGGGTGTTTCAGGTATTTATTGGGTGTTTCAGGTATTTATTGAGTGTTTCAGGTATTTATTGAGTGTTTCAGGTATTTATTGGGTGTTTCAGATATTTATTGAGTGTTTCAGGTATTTATGGGTGTTTCAGGTACTTATTGAGTGTTTCAGGTATTTATTGAGTGTTTCAGGTATTTATTGGGTGTTTCAGATATTTATTGAGTGTTTCAGGTATTTATTGGGTGTTTCAGGTATTTATTGAGTGTTTCAGGTATTTATTGGGTGTTTCAGATATATTTATTGGGTGTTTCAGGTATTTATTGGGTGTTTCAGGTATTTATTGGGTGTTTCAGGTACTTATTGAGTGTTTCAGGTATTATTGGTGTTTCAGGTATTTATTGAGTGTTTCAGGTATTTATTGGGTGTTTCAGATATTTATTGAGTGTTTCAGGTATTTATTGAGTGTTTCAGGTATTTATTGAGTGTTTCAGGTATTTATTGGGTGTTTCAGGTATTTATTGGGTGTTTCAGGTATTTATTGAGTGTTTCAGGTATTTATTGGGTGTTTCAGATATTTATTGAGTGTTTCAGGTATTTATTGGGTGTTTCAGGTATTTATTGGGTGTTTCAGGTATTTATTGGGTGTTTCAGGTATTTATTGAGTGTTTCAGGTATTTATTGAGTGTTTCAGGTATTTATTGGGTGTTTCAGATATTTATTGAGTGTTTCAGGTATTTATTGGGTGTTTCAGGTACTTATTGAGTGTTTCAGGTATTTATTGAGTGTTTCAGGTATTTATTGGGTGTTTCAGATATTTATTGAGTGTTTCAGGTATTTATTGGGTGTTTCAGGTATTTATTGAGTGTTTCAGGTATTTATTGGGTGTTTCAGATATTTATTGGGTGTTTCAGGTATTTATTGGGTGTTTCAGGTATTTATTGGGTGTTTCAGGTACTTATTGAGTGTTTCAGGTATTTATTGAGTGTTTCAGGTATTTATTGAGTGTTTCAGGTACTTATTGAGTGTTTCAGGTATTTATTGAGTGTTTCAGGTACTTATTGAGTGTTTCAGGTATTTATTGAGTGTTTCAGGTACTTATTGAGTGTTTCAGGTATTATGAGTGTTTCAGGTATTTATTGGTGTTTCAGGTACTTATTGAGTGTTCAGGTATTTATTGGGTGTTTCAGGTATTTATGAGTTGTTTCAGGTATTTATTGGGTGTTTCAGATATTTATTGGGTGTTTCAGGTATTTATTGGGTGTTTCAGGTATTTATTGGGTGTTTCAGGTATTTATTGAGTGTTTCAGGTATTTATTGGGTGTTTCAGGTATATTGAGTGTTTCAGGTATTATTGAGTGTTTCAGGTATTTATTGAGTGTTTCAGGTATTTATTGGGTATTTTTCTTACGTTCTCCTCGAGTTCCCTGAACGCCTCGTCGGCCTGCTTGGCGTCGGGCCGCCCAGCCGGGGGGCTCTGAGGCTGGAGATCGTACTCCTGCGCCGCGTTCTCCGTGGCGTTTATGGTCCTCAGAACCTCCGCCGTGAGGTCGCAGAGCGCCGCCGCACTGGACCTCTGCAACCACACAATGCCTTACGTTACCGTGTATCATTATAATAATTTAAATATCTATCATCACATTCTAGATATTTAAATTATTATTTTATTATTATTTATTATTATTTATTATTATTTATTATTATTTATTATTATTTATACGTTTTCTAAATGTTTTTCGTCAGTTTTAATTATTTGTTTTAGCTTTCCTCTTTTTCTTAAAGAATATTTGTTTATTTGTTTATTTGTTATTTGTTTATTGTTTATTTGTTTATCTGTTTATTTGTTTATCTGTTTATTTGTTTATCTGTTTATTTGTTTATTTGTTTATTTGTTTATCTGTTTATTTGTTATTTGTTATTTGTTTATCTGTTTATTTGTTTATCTGTTGTATTTGTTTATCTGTTTATTTGTTTATTTGTTTATTGTTTATTGTTTATCTGTTTATTTGTTTATCTGTTTATTTGTTTATTTGTTTATCTGTTTATTTGTTTATTTGTTTATTTGTTTATTGTTTATTTGTTTATCTGTACATTATTTTTAAGTATTCATGTATGTTAATATCTTGGGCTTTAAGTGACGTTAATGTTCGGCGGTGCGACGGAGCGCCTGAGAAAGACCTCAGATAGTAATCACAGACCCCCCCTCACCTTCTGGGCCTGGGTGGGCGTCTCGTCACTGGAGGAGCTCATCTCTTTGTCCCGCCCCCCCCTCATAGCAGGGGGCCTCCCAGCAGGGGGCCTCCCAGCAGGCTTCCTGAGGGGCTCCTCGTCTGAAGAGGGACCCCCCTTATCACTCAGAGGCCCCCCCAACTCACTCAGCTTCCTGCGCAGCTTCTCCTCCTCACCGGGACCCCCCTGACAAACACATTACATATATATTAATATATACTTATATACATATATAAAGTATATATACACAGAGCAGCTTCTCCTCCTCGCCGGGACCCCCCTGACAAACACATTATGTATATATATATATATATATAGAGTGTGTATATAGAGTGTGTATAAGTACCTGGTCGGCGGGGGTGATCTTTCCCTCCAGACGGTTCAGCAGACTCTCGATGGCCGACATCCGTTTATTCAGCTCGTTCATCTGGAACAGAGAGGAAACATCTGGATCACAGAAATGAACAGGTGATTAGAAACTGACACTCTGATTGGATGTCCCTGATTTTCGGCGGGGCTTGGGTAAGGCTCAGGTGAGTTGTCAGTTGGTCAGGTGGTCAGTCAGTGATGTGATTGGCTCTTACGGGGGGCGGGGCTTGGGTAAGGCTCAGGTGAGTTGTCAGTTGGTCAGGTGAGTTGTCAGTTGGTCAGGTGGTCAGTCAGTGATGTGATTGGCTCTTACGGGGGGCGGGGCTTGGGTAAGGCTCAGGTGAGTTGTCAGTTGGTCAGGTGAGTTGTCAGTTGGTCAGGTGGTCAGTCAGTGATGTGATTGGCTCTTACGGGGGCGGGGCTTGGGTAAGGTCAGGTGAGTTGTCAGTTGGTCAGGTGAGTTGTCAGTTGGTCAGGTGGTCAGTCAGTGATGTGATTGGCTCTTACGGGGGGCGGGGCTTGGGTAAGGCTCAGGTGAGTTGTCAGTTGGTCAGGTGAGTTGTCAGTTGGTCAGGTGGTCAGTCAGTGATGTGATTGGCTCTTACGGGGGGCGGGGCTTGGGTAAGGGTCAGGTGAGTTGTCAGTTGGTCAGGTGAGTTGTCAGTTGTCAGGTGGTCAGTCAGTGATGTGATTGGCTCTTACGGGGGGCGGGGCTTGGGTAAGGCTCAGGTGAGTTGTCAGTTGGTCAGGTGAGTTGTCAGTTGGTCAGGTGGTCAGTCAGTGATGTGATTGGCTCTTACGGGGGGCGGGGCTTGGGTAAGGTCAGGTGAGTTGTCAGTTGGTCAGGTGATTGGTCAGTCTGTCAGGTGGTCAGTCAGTGATGTGATTGGCTCTTACGGGGGCGGGGCTTGGGTAAGGCTCAGGTGAGTTGTCAGTTGGTCAGGTGATTGGTCAGTCTGTCAGGTGGTCAGTCAGTGATGTGATTGGCTCTTACGGGGGCGGGGCTTGGGTAAGGTCAGGTGAGTGGTCAGTTGGTCAGGTGATTGGTCAGTCTGTCAGGTGGTCAGTCAGTGATGTGATTGGCTCTTACGGGGGCGGGGCTTGGGTAAGGTCAGGTGAGTTGTCAGTTGGTCAGGTGATTGGTCAGTCTGTCAGGTGGTCAGTCAGTGATGTGATTGGCTCTTACGGGGGCGGGGCTTGGGTAAGGCTCAGGTGAGTTTTCAGTTGGTCAGGTGATTGGTCAGTCTGTCAGGTGGTCAGTCAGTGATGTGATTGGCTCTTACGGGGGGCGGGGCTTGGGTAAGGGTCAGGTGAGTGGTCAGTTGGTCAGGTGATTGGTCAGTCTGTCAGGTGGTCAGTCAGTGATGTGATTGGCTGTTACGGGAGCGGGGCTTGGGTTAGGATAAGGTGAGTGGTCAGTTGGTCAGTCAATGATGTGATTGGGTCTTACGGGGGGCGGGGCTTGTCCCAGGTTCTCCTGAGACGACGCCCTGCTGTTCCTGCGGCGGTGTGGGGGGGGCTGGTGGTAGAGGGGGGGGGGGCAGGTAGTGGGGGGGGTAGCTCTCCTCTTCATCAGACGTGTCCACGTACTGCCGGGCGGCCGAGGAGCTGATCCTGGAGAGAGAGCGGGTCCTCACCATCCTGCTCTCCTCCTCTACAGGTAAACATATATACAGGTAAACATATATACAGGTACACACAGGTAAACAGTGTGTACTGTGTGTCCATTGGAGACACGTTGTTGCGGTCCAGGCTCTTGTGTACTCGGTGTGTACTCCGTGTGTACTCCGTGTGTACTCTGTGTGTACTCTGTGTGTAATCTGTGTGTACTCTGTGTACTTGTACCTGCTCTCATGTTGTAGAGGCTCTTGCGGCGGTTTCCTCTCATGTTGTTCGTGTCGAAGTAATCATCGTTCCTGAAGCCTCGCTCCTCCTGAAGCTGCTGCTGAGAACCAAGCAGAACCACATCCAGAACCACATCAAGAACCAAGCAGAACCACATCCAGAACCACATCAAGAACCAAGCAGAACCACATCCAGAACCACATCAAGAACCAAGCAGAACCACATCCAGAACCACATGAAGAAACAAGCAGAACCACATCCAGAACCAAGCAGAACCACTTCCAGAACCACATCAAGAACCAAGCAGAACCACATCCAGAACCAAGCAGAACCACATGAAGAACCATAGCAGAACCACATCCAGAACCAAGCAGAACCACATCCAGAACCACACGAAGAACCACATGAAGAGCCACATGAAGAACCACATGAGCCACATGAAGAACCACATGAAGAACCACATGAAGAGCACATGAAGAACCATAGCAGAACCACATGAAGAGCCACATGAAGAACCACATGAAGAACCACATGAAGAACCACACGAAGAACCACATGAGCCACATGAAGAACCACATGAGCCACATGAAGAACCACATGAAGAACCACATGAAGAACCACATCCAGAACCACACGAAGAACCACATGAAGAGCCACATGAAGAACCACATGAGCCACATGAAGAACCACATGAGCCACATGAAGAACCACATGAAGAACCATAGCAGAACCAATGCTAAATTGGCCAAATGCTAAGCTAAAGAGCCTCTAAGTCAGGGTCTCCAACACGTCGCCCGTGAGCTACCGGCAGCTCGCGGGCGGCTGTTCAGCAGCTCGCGGGCGGCTGTTCAGCAGCTCGCGGGCGGCTGTTCAGCAGCTCGGCGCGGCTGTTCAGCAGCTCGCGGGCGGCTGTTCAGCAGCTCGCGGGCGGCTGTTCAGCAGCTCGCGGGCGGCTGTTCAGGAGCTCGCGGGCGGCTGTTCAGCAGCTCGCGGGCGGCTGTTCAGCAGCTCGCGGGCGGCTGTTCAGCAGCTCGCGGGCGGCTGTTCAGCAGCTCGCGGGCGGCTGTTCAGTAGCTCGCCGCTCGCGGTTCACAGACTGTGCAGAAAAATCCGACGACAATAAATGCACCTGAATCAGTCCGTGTCGCTGCGGCTCAGACACAGGGATTGATTCTAAATGCTGGCGTCAGCACCATGTGTGTACCTGTATATATGTTTACCTGATGATTGATTGATTGATTGATTGATTCTAAATGCTGGCGTCAGCACCATGCATGTGTGTACCTGTATATATGTTTACCTGATTGATTGATTGATTGATTGATTGATTCTAAATGCTGGCGTCAGCACCATGTGTGTACCTGTATATATGTTTACCTGATTGATTGATTGATTGATTGATTGATTGATTCTAAATGCTGGCGTCAGCACCATGTGTGTACCTGTATATATGTTTACCTGATTGATTGATTGATTGATTGATTGATTGATTGATTTAAATGCTGGCGTCAGCACCATGTGTGTACCTGTATATATGTTTACCTGTATATATGTTTACCTGATATATGTTTACCTGATTGATTGATTGATTCTAAATGCTCACGTTAGCACCATGTGTGTACCTGTATATATGTTTACCTGATTGATTGATTGATGATTGATTGATTGATTGATTGATTGATTGATTCTAAATGCTCACGTTAGCACCATGTCAGGTTTCTGTGGATCCAGGCTTGGATAAAGAGAATGAACGTCCTCTTGCATTTTCAGTTGATAAATACGTGTGTAAAGTTGTGAAGGCAGGAGGAAAGCTTCCGCCATCACCGTCTCCTCTGCTGCTCCAAACCCCGCCCCCTCCTGAAAATAATGAGTGACAGGCTGATAGTGACCTGATAGAAACGTTATTATTCACCTAATCACTGATGGAGATATGATGAAGCTAACTTAGTCTCAAACATGCATGGGCTGTGTGTAACAGTGAGACAGAGGGGGGGGGCACCACATGCTGTGTGTAACAGTGAGACAGAGGGTGGGGGGGCACCACATGCTGTGTGTAACAGTGAGACAGAGGGTGGGGGGGCACCACATGCTGTGTGTAACAGTGAGACAGAGGGTGGGGGGACCACATGCTGTGTGTAACAGTGAGACAGAGGGTGGGGGGGCACCACATGCTGTTGTAACAGTGAGACAGAGGGTGGGGGGGCACCACATGCTGTGTGTAACAGTGAGACAGAGGGTGGGGGGGCACCACATGCTGTGTGTAACAGTGAGACAGAGGGTGGGGGGGCACCACATGCTGTGTGAACAGTGAGACAGAGGGTGGGGGGCACCACATGCTGTGTGTAACAGTGAGACAGAGGGTGGGGGGGGCACCACATGCTGTGTGTAACAGTGAGACAGAGGGTGGGGGGGCACCACATGCTGTGTGTAACAGTGAGACAGAGGGTGGGGGGGCACCACATGCTGTGTGTAACAGTGAGACAGAGGGTGGGGGGGCACCACATGCTGTGTGTAACAGTGAGACAGAGGGTGGGGGGCACCACATGCTGTGTGTAACAGTGAGACAGAGGGTGGGGGGCACCACATGCTGTGTGTAACAGTGAGACAGAGGGTGGGGGGCACACATGCTGTGTGTAACAGTGAGACAGAGGGTGGGGGGCACCACATGCTGTGTGTAACAGTGAGACAGAGGGTGGGGGTGCACCACATGCTGTGTGTAACAGTGAGACAGAGGGTGGGGGGGCACCACATGCTGTGTGTAACAGTGAGACAGAGGGGGGGGCACCACATGCTGTGTGTAACAGTGAGACAGAGGGTGGGGGGCACCACATGCTGTGTGTAACAGTGAGACAGAGGGTGGGGGGGCACCACATGCTGTGTGTAACAGTGAGACAGAGGTGGGGGGGGCACCACATGCTGTGTGTAACAGTGAAACAGAGGGTGGGGGGGCACCACATGCTGTGTGTAACAGTGAGACAGAGGGTGGGGGGCACCACATGCTGTGTGTAACAGTGAGACAGAGGGTGGGGGGGCACCACATGCTGTGTGAAACAGTGAGACAGAGGGTGGGGGCACCACATGCTGTGTAACAGTGAGACAGAGGGTGGGGGCACCACATGCTGTGTGAACCAGTGAGACAGAGGGTGGGGGGCACCACATGCTGTGTGAAACAGTGAGACAGAGGGTGGGGGGGCACCACATGCTGGTGTAACAGTGAGACAGAGGGTGGGGGGGCACCACATGCTGTGTGTAACAGTGAGACAGAGGGTGGGGGGCACCACATGCTGTGTGTAACAGTGAGACAGAGGGTGGGGGCACCACATGCTGTGTGTAACAGTGAGACAGAGGGGGGGGGGCACCACATGCTGTGTGTAACAGTGAGACAGAGGGTGGGGGGGCACCACATGCTGTGTGTAACAGTGAGACAGAGGGTGGGGGGCACCACATGCTGTGTGTAACAGTGAGACAGAGGGTGGGGGGCACCACATGCTGTGTGTAACAGTGAGACAGAGGGTGGGGGGGCACCACATGCTGTGTGAACAGTGAGACAGAGGGTGGGGGTGCACCACGTGCTGTGTGTAACAGTGAGACAGAGGGTGGGGGGGCACCACATGCTGTGTGTAACAGTGAGACAGAGGGTGGGGGGGCACCACATGCTGTGTGTAACAGTGAGACAGAGGGTGGGGGTGCACCACGTGCTGTGTGTAACAGTGAGACAGAGGGTGGGGGGGCACCACATGCTGTGTTCAGACTCAGGTCACGTGAGTGATGCCACATTCAGGACCTTCAGTGTTAACAGAAGACCTAAACTGCAGAAGCATTCGTTTTTTGTTTTTGAGGATGGAAGGATTTCACACACAGATATAGGGAGGACCTATACACTGGGTTTATTATGGTTTATCATTTCATGTGAAGACGAAGACGAAGAAGAAGAAGAAGAAGGCTGAACTGTTCAGTGTCAATCCTGTGGAGATGGAGATGGAGGTTATAAATGTCCAAAATCATGTTCAGCTTAAGTCTCAGCAAAACTCACAACATTTGTTGAGCCTTGTAGATCCAGAGAACTATCAGAACATCACCAAGCAGCTCTGGAGAGGTCTGCTTGGTTGGGCTCTACTTTGTGAAGCAGCTTTTTCTGACACGAATGAGATCTAAATACAGAACAAGTCTCTATTAGAGTGAGCCTCAGTGGGTCCAGCAGACCCTCTCTGGTGGACTCCATGCAGGGCCAGTCCTCTCACTGACTGGCCCTGCATGGAGTCCACCAGAGAGGGGTCCAGCAGACCCCTCTCTGGTGGACTCCATGCAGGGCCAGTCCTCTCACTGACTGGCCCTGCATGGAGTCCACCATAGAGGGGTCCAGCAGACCCCTCTATGGTGGACTCCATGCAGGGCCAGTCCTCTCACTGACTGTGAAAAGAGTGAATGCACTTATTTTACACATGTGCCATAAGAGGCTTGTAAGGTGGTGATGAAGGCGATGTGCTCACTCTGTGGACCGTAATAATATGTGAGACATTGTCGTGTTTTTGGACCTTGATGATGTAAAGATTTTTGATAAGCTTTGGTATTTAATCCACACGTGTACAAAAGAAGCTTAATTCAACTGATGAGGGCTGTGTGAATACATGGAAGCGATGCAAGTAGCTCTCAGATGAAGAAAGGTTGGAGACCCCTGCTCTAAATGCTAATCCCTAACGGCTAGATGTTAACGCTAAATGCTAGATGCTAGATGTTAACGCTAATGCTAGATGCTAGATGTTAACGCTAATGCTAGATGCTAGATGTTAACGCTAAATGCTAGATGCTAGATGTTAACGCTAAATGCTAGATGCTAGATGTTAACGCTAAATGCTAGATGCTAACGCTAAATGCTAGATGCTAGATGTTAACGCTAAATGCTAGATGCTAGATGTTAACGCTAAATGCTAGATGCTAGATGTTAACGCTAAATGCTAGATGCTAGATGTTAACGCTAAATGCTAGATGCTAATGCTAAATGCTAGATGCTAGATGTTAACGCTAAATGCTAGATGATAGATGTTAACGCTAAAAGCTAAATGCTAGATGCTAGATGTTAACGCTAAAAGCTAAATGCTAGATGCTAGATGTTAACGCTAAAAGCTAAATGCTAGATGATAGATGTTAACGCTAAAAGCTAAATGCTAGATGCTAGATGTTAACGCTAAAAGCTAAATGCTAAATGCTAGATGTTTACGCTAAAAGCTAAATGCTAACTGCTAGATGCTAAAGCTCCAGGTGTTGTCCCACCTGCACGGAGGGCCGGCGGGAGTACGGGAAGTAATCCTCGGGGTCGAAGTCTGAGGATGGACCGACAGCAGGCGCTTGTTCTTCCTCATCTGAAGAAGAGGAGGAGGAGGAGGAAGAGGAGGAAGAAGAGGAGGAGGAAGAGGTTTCAGAGCTTCAGGATTAACCAATGATTCAGATTCTGAGGTGTAATATCTGAGTTCCTGTCACCACTTTGTAGCGCTGCACCTCGGACTCTCCGTGGTCGTCCTCGCCGTTATACGCGTCTGCAGGAACAGAACACACGTTGATATAAATACATAAAACACGTATACACATCTGTGTTTATTAGGTTTACTCACGGCTGTGGACGTCCGGCATGCTCATGGGTCATCATCCCGCCCGCCTGCAGAGGAACAGGAAGTTTAATATATTAAATAATGATTATAATAATGAATATTAGCGATACTTTGACCCTGTTACCTTCTCCGTTCAGCCTCTTGTACAGAGACCTCATCACCTTGGCGCTGCCGAAGCGCTTGAAGCGATTCCTCACGTTATCATGGTACCAACCTGCAGTCCCTACCTTCAGAACCCTGCAGAACACACAGGAAGTACCTCAGAACACACAGGAAGTACTTCAGAACACACAGGAAGTACTTCAGAACACACAGGAAGTACCTCAGAACACACAGGAAGTACTTCAGAACACACAGGAAGTACTTCAGAACACACAGGAAGTACCTCAGAACACCTGGCCCGCCTCCTCACATGTAGCCCGCCCCCTTACCTGTAGCCTCGCCCCCTCACCTGGTCATACGGCAGTTGTCACAGACCCAGCCCCTCTCCTTCGGTTGTGAGCCCGCCCCCTCACCTGTGGCCCCACCCCCTCACCTGGTTAACGGCAGTTGTCACAGACCCAGCCCTCTCCTTCCTGTTGTAGCCCGCCCCCTCACCTGGTCATACGGCAGTTGTCACAGACCCAGCCCCTCTCCTTCCTGTTGTAGTCCCGCCCCCTCACCTGGTCATACGGCAGTTGTCATAGACCCAGCCCTCT
The DNA here is from genome assembly GCA_011823955.1 of Dissostichus mawsoni. Taxonomy (NCBI): domain Eukaryota; kingdom Metazoa; phylum Chordata; class Actinopteri; order Perciformes; family Nototheniidae; genus Dissostichus; species Dissostichus mawsoni. The sequence goes on from JAAKFY010000085.1 coordinate 208,139, forward strand.
CCTTCCTGTTGTAGCCCCGCCCCCTTACATGTGGCCCCGCCCCCTCACCTGGTCATACGGCAGTTGTCACAGACCCAGCCCCTCTCCTTCCTGTTGTAGCGGCTGCAGCTCTTGCAGGTGAACACTTGCAGTCGATGCAGAGCCTCTTGCTGCTCAGCAGGAACCTGAAGGGCTGCAGGCAGCGCAGGCAGTGAGAGGAGAGAGGGAGGACTGGGAGGAGAGCAGGGTCCTCTTAGAGTCTCCTCCTGGATCTTGCTCTTCAGCTCCCTGAGAGAGAGGAGAGAGGCAGTGAGAGGAGGAGAGGGAGGATGGGAGGAGAGCAGGGTCCTCTTATGGCGCATTTCCACTGCAGGGCCTCGCACGGCTTAGTACGGTATAGTTAGCCTTGGTAGGCCAGGCTCACTTTATGCTGCGTTTCCATTACAGTTCAGTAGCTGGGGCAGTAACTATAGTAACGCAGTGTAGGCGGAGCCGTGACGTCATCTTCAATGAGACCACAAAAACCAACATCAGCCGTTAGCTGTTAGCACTCAGAGCTCACAGCTCCTCATATCTGTTCAGAAACTAGACACAAGTGAAACAAGTCCAAACCACAGCCTGTCTGTGTCATGGAGAATACAGGCGCTGCTTTATTTCTGTCTGTAGGCCGTTGTTGTGAGTGTGGACGGTCGGAGCATATACTGCGTTAGCTTAGCCGATCTCCATTCAGACAACACGCATTTTAAAAGGTGTCTCTCCTGCGTCTGTCTGCAGACTTACTAACCGTATCAGTATGTTGTTACTTCGGCATCATTTTGAAACGTGTATTACAATTAAATCACGGTCAGATATGTTCATGTTGTTGTAGTTGTAGCCCCCTTGCCAGCGATTCTCTCTTCAGTTTAGCATACTCAGCCCGACTCAGCCTGGTAGTTGGCCCGATAGAACCACGATTTTGTCGGGCCAGAAAAAAGGTGAAAAAGTAGCCCGGGCCGGAACTAGGCCAAGTGAAACGCACCAAAAACGGGCCGGGCACGACACGGCACGCTTAAACCGCGCTCCGCGCCATGGTGGAAATGCGCCATTAGAGTCTTCAGGTCCCTGAGAGAGAGGAGAGGGAGGACTGGGAGGAGAGCAGGGTCCTCTTAGAGTCTTCAGGTCCCTGCGAGAGAGGAGAGGGAGGACTGGGAGGAGAGCAGGGTCCTCTTAGAGTCTTCAGGTCCCTGAGAGAGAGGAGAGGAGGAGAGGGAGGAGAGCAGGGTCCTCTTAGAGTCTTCAGGTCCCTGAGAGGAGGAGAGGGAGGAGAGGGAGGAGAGCAGGGTCCTCTTAGAGTCTTCAGGTCCCTGAGAGAGAGGAGAGGGAGGAGAGGGAGGAGAGCAGGGTCCTCTTAGAGTCTTCAGGTCCCTGAGAGAGAGGAGAGGGAGGACTGGAGGAGAGCGGGTCCTCTTAGAGTCTTCAGGTCCCTGAGAGAGAGGAGAGGGAGGACTGGGAGGAGAGCAGGGTCCTCTTAGAGTCTTCAGGTCCCTGAGAGAGAGGAGAGGGAGGACTGGGAGGAGAGCAGGGTCCTCTTAGAGTCTTCGTCCCTGAGAGAGAGGAGAGGAGGAGAGGGAGGAGAGCAGGGTCCTCTTAGAGTCTTCAGGTCCCGAGAGAGAGGAGAGGGAGGAGAGGAGGAGAGCAGGGTCCTCTTAGAGTTTCAGGTCCCGAGAGAGAGGAGAGGGAGGAGAGGGAGGAGAGCAGGTCCTCTTAGAGTCTTCAGGTCCTGAGAGAGAGGAGAGGGAGGACTGGGAGGAGAGCAGGGTCCTCTTAGAGTCTTCAGGTCCCTGAGAGAGAGGAGAGGTAGGACTGGGAGGAGAGCAGGGTCCTCTTAGAGTCTTCAGGTCCCTGAGAGAGAGGAGAGGAGGAGAGGGAGGAGAGCAGGGTCCTCTTAGAGTCTTCAGGTCCCTGAGAGAGAGGAGAGGAGGAGAGGGAGAGAGAGCAGGGTCCTCTTAGAGTCTTCAGGTCCCTGAGAGAGAGGAGAGGAGGAGAGGGAGGAGAGCAGGGTCCTCTTAGAGTCTTCAGGTCCCTGAGAGAGAGGAGATGAGGAGAGGGAGGAGAGCAGGGTCCTCTTAGAGTCTTCAGGTCCCTGAGAGAGAGGAGAGGAGGAGAGGGAGGAGAGCAGGGTCCTCTTAGAGTCTTCAGGTCCCTGAGAGAGAGGAGAGGAGGAGAGGGAGGAGAGCAGGGTCCTCTTAGAGTCTTCAGGTCCCTGAGAGAGAGGAGAGGAGGAGAG